>LPNX010933139.1:263164-427348 GCA_001517045.1 Pseudotsuga menziesii
TTCCTTAGAGAAGGAATCAACTGGCACAATCCATACTTGTACAATTCAATATCCCCTTCGGTACCTAATATTACATTATTTATCCTCTGTAGGTGCTTCTTAGGGTACATTTCATTCCATCCCCCTTTATGTATTTTTAACTTGAAATATGAGTGGAATCCATATAATGTGATATGTTAACCAATGTAGTCAATTGGTACCAAGAACGAGCATCCATCCATCCTAGTCGAATGCGTGTATTGGGACCAGTTGTTGCATGGCCACCTCAATCGTGTGCATGATTTCTCATGTGTCTTCTTGTTGTATTTGTGATAACCAATATCATCGTACATTAATTTCATTCCTCCATGTACTTGTATATCGGTTGTTTTTGTATTTCCATTTAGGTTCATAGTAGGGTTTTTTATGCTGACAACCTTGCCTTGATGAAATTTTTTCACAGAACAATATGAGTAGCGATATAAAACAACCTTATTTATTATATTTTTGTCTTTGACTCTTAAACATGTAGTTCCTTTAAATCATGCATCGTCATATACTATTATTCCTTGTTATGCCCTTCCTTGACTCTCCTTCAAATGCTTATGTAGACTCTTCTTCAAATGAACAAACTACGACTCTACATCCGATGTTCTTATTGGTGTTTAAGTTTCACTACAATCTCTACTTCATGTGCCACCTTAGGCCCTTGTTGTTTAGTAAGAGAAATATCTTACAATGTGGCTTTATTTTTCATAATCATCATCATCATTATCATCACTGACATTGTCATTGTCATCCCCATTGACATCGTCATCGACAATGATGTCGTCATCGATATCACCATCATGATGATGATGATGGTGTTGTTTATGATGATGATGATGATGATGATTACTGATGACGATGACGATGACGATGATGCTGCTTATGATGATGGTGATGTTCTTGATGATGATTATGATGTTGATGAAGATGCCAATGATTATCATGATGATGACAATGATGATCATGATTAATATGGTGATGATGATGATGATGGTGATTTTGTTGATGTATACGATTATGTTGTTGTTTAATATGATTATGAGGTTGAACATTGATGTTGCTGATGTAGAAGATGATGATGATGTTGTTGATGACAATGATTTTTTTGACGATGATGATGTCGATGATAGTGATTATCATGATGACAATGACGATTATGATGGTAACGGTGATGATGATGATGCTACTGATGATGTTGATGTTGATGGTTTTTATGAAGATGATGATAATGATGATGATCTCTATGGAAAAAATGGTGGCCATGATGACAACAATGATTCAGTTATCATCATCATCATCATCATCATTATCATCGTGACCAACATTGTCATTTCCATCACCACTGAGATCATCATCGTTATCAATGTCATCACTGTCATCGTCATTAAATTCTTAATTTAATTTTTTTTTATCAAAATTTAATTTTAAATTAAATCTAATTTTTATTTTCATATTAAAATTTATTTTTCAATTTATGTATACAAATATATGTATATAGATTATATATATGAAAAATAATCACAGACACACAAAATAATAAATAAAATTTACCAAAATTATTTATATATATATATTATACATAATAATTTTTTTTAAATAAATTACATTTATATACAAATTTAAAATAACAAATAAAAATTGCAAATATTAAATATATTAAAATTACAAATAATTAAAAAAAAACCCAATAAATTTACTCTGTGCACGCTCGACCTCCTCATTTGCACACTAGAATTTACAGAGTGCGTGCTCTACCTCCTCAGTTGCATACTAGAATTTACAGAGGGAAATCTGTGCACTGTTCCTCCCTAAATGGTGAATGAAAAGTGGGCCTCTTGGGTCAGTAAAATGATTAAACAATAAAAACCTTTTGGATGCTCTTTCAGGGACTTTTTGGAAGTCGTTTTTGTAGTTCGTTTAGTTGGGACTATGGAGAAGCCGCCCCTCTTTTGGGAAATTTTTTCAATTGTGCAGTGTTCAGACTCTTTGGATTTCTCTTTATCTTCTTTTGAAACCCTAATCTATTGGAGTGCTTCCCTCACAGAAGGTTTCTTTGCATGAACTATAGAGTACATACGTGCGCCTATTTGGGAGATGAAATTCCTGAGTCATGGTGCAGTTTGGGCAGCCTGAGAGGAGAGCAAATCCAATGTGAGATTGCTTGAGGAGAGAAAATCCAATGTGATTCGTGAGGAGAGTTGTTTAGCATATGAGGGAGATAATTTGGTAGAGATAGAGGGATGTAGAAAGGATGCCTGTAAGTACTGTGAGTATAAATCCAAAACACTAATCTACTAGTTTGAAGGTTTCGATGGGGTACACCTTTTTTTTCTCTTTCATTTGAGGGTTTCAGTGGAATACACAGTTTTGGAGGACACACTCACCTTGGGAAAAAACATAGGGTTTAAAAAATCATGGCCACTATTGAGAGTGGGTGCATGTGAATTTCCAAAAAGGAGGCGGGGGGGGGGGGGGGGGGGGGGGGATTTCACTCTTCATGAACCAAATATACATGCTGAATCATAGAGAATGAGGCTCTCTTCTATTACTGGGAACACCCTCTGTATTTTATCTGCTAGCCACTGTTATATACAACAATTAAGAAGAGTTAGTTCAGCAGCGAGGAACGACAGTCATCCACTGTCATCTACACACAAAAATCCTGAAACATAGAAGGTATTTTACCCCTTGAAGGGGTTTGTTATCCATAGGTACACAAAATTATTTTACCACTTGAAGGAGGCCTTCATCCGTAGGTACACAGAGGTATTTTACCCCTTGAAGGGGGTCGTCATCCACAGGTACCAACCAAGGAGAGGTTTGGGCATGGGGGATAAATGAAGAAGGACAGCTTGGACGAGGTCTAGGAGTTCCAAGGTTAGCATTAAAATTTTCGTTGTTCTCATATTACTTCTTTGCTTAATAAGTTGCAATCCTGCCACAATCAGCCATTTTGATTTTTTCCATGTCACGCCTTCAATGTCTTGCAGCCCATTTTATTTCTTCATTTATAAGTTGCAATGCTTACACGCCAACCCTATTGATTTGTGCCATGCCATGCCTTCAAGTTATTGTGCCAATTCATTCTTGGATTTTGTGCCATGCCATCTCTCTGGAGTTTTAATACAAGTACAATTAGGGACACATTTCCATACCACTGTTGAAGCAGTTTTTTCAAGAGAGCGGTCACAGTGGGTGGTGATTTTAACTTTTCTTATATCTATATTTATTTGCAAGGGGAGTTGGTCTTTGTGATTATTCCTCCCGTCCCATCCTCCTTCATTTAAGTGAAGAATAACACATCTTGTAAATTGTAATCTCAATATTTTCCTTAAGGGGGCCTTAATATCAATAGCCACATTTACCAAACTCAATGAAGGGAGGGAGCATGGTTTCCAGGATTTGAACGTTGGTTATAGCCATAAAAATCAATCCAATTTGCTACTAGACAACAACATGGAAGATAAATTTATAAGTTTATTAAGACACATATATACACACACTTTTAAGGTCGTTTGAGACCGATATGGTATATATGACCTGTTTTTAGAGAAAAATGAAATTAATCAGATTTGATGTGGGGTTTCTTTAGATATAAACTGTCAAATTTTATAATAAGGCAAAAAGAGGCCTGCATTTCAAAGAGAAGGCTTCCTTCAAAGTATATGTTAGGTTGGAAAGGTGTATAGTTTTCCAAAATGCATGGGACTTGCACCCAACCTCATCACATCACTTTCGAAGCTCATGCTATACCGGTGGGGTAGATGGCTATGGGAATGGAATCCTAATGGAGAGATTGCTACTCCATTTATCACCTCAATGAACCAACATAATTTTTACATTTTTTAAGAAATTTAATTGCATTGGGAGAAGTGAAGTGAATTCTACAGCCCGGTATAAGGGAAATGTATAATGTTTGTAGTATTGTACCAAGCAAAAATGTGCCACATTGCATAAATCAGAACAATATAATATCACAAAAGAAGAAACAACCCAATTAGCATAGATGAGGTTATAGCATTTGTCCTTATAAATCAAATATAAAAAAAATTAAAATCTGTAATTTAAAAAAGAAAATTTAAGAAAATAACACCAGTGCCTATTTGAACTGATTAGGAGTGGATGGTTCAAGGAAACCTGGTCATAATTGATCGGGTTTACCGGTGTGCTTCCTTCACCCCCAAAAACAAAATATTCATATGATTATGTAGTTTTATTTGATTGTCGGCTATGATTACTTTGGGTGTTGCAATCCATTTAAAGTTTCAATATAATTGTATTTTAGGTCGCCTCTCGGTGACCTAATCTAATTCTAGATCAGTCTTATCCAATGTGGTGTCATCATGTCAGGTGTGTCAAATACTAGTGTGCCAGAGAGATTTCTAGGTTGTGTTCTAAGCTAACACAAATCATCAAGAGATTCATCCTATGTGATTCTAATAGATTTTGGATCAATCATATCCAATGCAATTGGTTCCATATCCTTTGTTCATAATTATTTTGTGAGCAGGAAAAGGCTGTAGTAAATAAAGACTAACTTGTCTAGTAGATCATGCTCCAACTTGTTACACTTCCTGGTTTGCATTTGTCCACCAATACTTTTATTAAAAAAATACAAATATTACATTTTTTCCAATGCAAAACTTGATTAAAAAATATACAAATTTTCAAAACAATTTACAAATGAAATCTTACCTAGCATTTTCTTGTCTTTGACTCGTTTAGATGAACTGAATCCAAATATTCCAGCAGAATCCTTATACAAATCTTTTTGCATATCGATCTTGTCTTGAATTGTTGGATCCAAGAACATCATCTCAATGTAAATCATCACATCTCTTATCACCTTTGGATCTCTTTGAATGCTCGACTTATCATTATAGAATAAGTTGGGATTTAGATGTGCTCCCATTGCACGCAATGACGAATATAGCTTCATGTTCCTTTTTGGGACTATATCTACTTTCATCCCCCACATATGAAGGCCCGATGTTCGCTTTTGCACTATCGATACTGTCATAAATGTATCCCATTGGTGTTTTCTCCATCCATCATTCTCAACACTTACACAAGAGGCTCAATGATGCTAACAACCTTAGTGATAGATTCTCATAAATCATTTCTAAACACTGTAAAATTGTGACACACTGAAGGTATTTTTCCCCTTGAAGGGGGCCGTCATCCACATGTACACATAGGTCTGAATCTTCTATTGAAAATATGAGTTGTTTGGTTATTTAGAAGGGGTTTGGAAATGACATTATAAGTCTGATTTTTAGTGCCCCTGTATACTACTGTTGAGGTTGAATAAAAATTGCAGCTTGTGCATAATTTGCCTTGAAGATAATTTCCTTGAGATAAATGCAATGGAATATTATTATGTGCACCTTCTATTGTTAAGAAATTGTTGATGTTCAAATTAAGGAACATCCCCATACAAAAACCACCCAATCTTAACCAAATCAATCAAAATCGGCCACACAACGTCTTAGAGGGTTGTTTCCTAAGTGTTTGATGAAAGTCCAAGCCCATATTGATCTAACTAGAGTATCTTGTTTGTTTTCCATCAACTAAACATGAGTTTGGATGCTTGTCATATGCCTCTGAATGTTCATGATTTCAAACTTTTTCTCCCCAAGGACCCGAGGAAACATAAATTTTGTGTGCCAGTAGAGATCTAGAATTTTTCCATACTTTGTATCCTGAGGATTACTACTCCCAATGTCCAGAATACAACATAAGGTTTCAACATGAATACTGAACTTGGGTTTCTCTCGATGTTGTGTCTTGACCTTGGCATCCATGAATTCCAACCTTTTGCTTTACCCTCTACAAGATATTTTGACTGTAGGCCTCAATACCCTGCATAACTTCCTGCAACACACGAGGTTGTTTTCCCTTGCTGTGTCTTGACACATGCAAAACAATTTCTTGTGTGAGGTCTGATATCTACCAAGTCCACTCAATATTTTCTACTGAAAGGCATCTACAACAATTTATATTTGTTCATTGAAGCATGCCCAGTTTGTGCAATACCAAGGAGAAATTTGAAGTCATGGAGGACACCTTTTTCCATTACTGTTAGTGCATCAAATTTTCTAGTCATGTATTCACCTTATTTTTGAGAAAAATATAGATATGGAAATTTGGCATTAAAAGTATGATTAGCCATAAATGTATTCACATTGTCTATTAAAACTGAATCTAGAATCTAGTTGAACCATATGTAATTGCTTATCGGTTCTATAATAACAAAGTTATTTCACATACCTGGGAGAAACTAAGCTATGTTATAGAGCATATATTGGATTAATATCCATTTACAGTTTTTTCATTGCCTACTTTCCTTTGCAATGATTACAGTCATATTTTCACTCGGAATCTTGAAGGTAGTTGAACCATATCTAATTACTCATCAATGCTATAATAACAAACCCATTTCAGTTACTTGAGAAAAACTAAACTAAGCATGCATTGGATTAATTTATGATTTGCATTTTTATGTTGGAATTATGTCCTTTTACATATTTTTCCTACATAAGGCACATTTTTCTTTGCATCAAACTATTCTATGAGTTCAATACTTTAAATCAAAATTTGAGGTGTTACCATTGCCTACTTTCCTTTGTAGTGATTATAATCACATCACCACTCTAAAAGATTGGGAGGGCCTAGAAAACCAAAGAATCATTCATGCAGTGCTTTACCTAATCCGAGAGCTAAAATACTTGTAACAACAATACTATTTTCTCTGTATTCCCTCTCTAATCTGTTTGAATTAATGAGTTTCATAGAATGGATTAGTCCATTGCTTAAACTTTAAGTAAATCCTCTTCCTAAAACTGGCATTCATTGTTATGATCATTTTGCATTATTTGTATAATAGTAATTTTATCGAATGGCTATATGGTTCTAACTTCTGATTCCTTGAAGAAATGGCCCTATGACTTGTCTCTTCAGTCTGGATGTTATAGATATTTTGAAGCGATGGCCCTAGGACTTGTCACTTCAGTTTGGATGTTATAGAGCTTCTCAATTCCTTGAAGCGATGGCCTTAGGACTTGTCTATTCATTTTGGATGTTACAGAGCTTCTCAATTATTTGACATTGTCTCGACGATATTTTATTTGTTAACTTAGTTCATAGTCCAACCATATCTGATTAATCCTATTTGGGTTTGTTATTAAGTTTTCCATCCTTTACTTTGCAATTTTCATTTGTTGTATTTATATTGTCATCAGGCTCATCCACATTGCATATTATCATAAAAGAGTGCCCTGGGAAATTTCTCAATGTCCTCTTTGGTGATGTGGGGTCTATAAAATGGGCATAGAAATGTTTTCACATTGTCTTTTAAATTTATTCTTGAGGATGCTTGCAACATAACTCCATTATTAATTTCTCATCAACACTAATAAATTTTTTTTAACATGCCTTAGAGAAATTAAACTAGGAATATTCTAGACTTATTCCCATATGTATTTTCATTTTTGAGGTTCTAACTATGAAATCCATTTTTCTCGCAAGATTGAAAACACATCTTGGGTTAATCCCATCTAGATTTATTTAACCCTACCAAATTGATTTTCATGAAAGAATAAAAGGTCATCTAATACATACTATATATGGAGAGTGATTGAGAAGACAATGTAGGTTTATTTTCTTCAAAAAATTGTATCACTTGAGGCATGGAAGCACTCTCTTCAACTTCCCCTATACTGTTTAAGAGATTCAAAATAGATTATTATATTAAAATCATCCTTCTTAAAGTTAACTGCATAGATTATGAAAGTTTACCTTTATGGTCATCAACAAAATCAAGATGGAAACAAGGTTTATTCCAGAATAAGGATTGGAAATAGAGCACATGTAGCCCCTTTATGCATTTAGTACCTATGCTAGCAATATAAAAGTGGATGAGACAAAAAATTGAGGATTGGGATGTTTATGGGAACATCCCATTCATTTTTATGATCTCTGATGTACTTGGGTTGATCTCTAATCCTTCTTTGGATAGGTCAGTTGCTCTATTCCACTCCCTATAAATATGTTTGTAGTTTAGATTAACGAGAACACTGTTCATTCTCTTTATTTGTTCAAAAAATAGAGTCAGAGCTAAAATTCCCAGTTTAGAAGATCCACACATCCAATTTATGATGATTAAAGTGTCCCCAAAAATATGTAGGTTGATAAACATTGTGCTCAACAACACATTTCAAGAGAAGTTTCAAAACCAAAAGTTTTGCATAACTATTGGAGCCCTATCCCAAACCTGCTCTGAATTGAAAAAGTGTTTCTGAGATAAAAGATATCCTCTGCCTTTCTCAGCACTAGATTCCCCTGCATGGAACCATAAAAAAACCACAAGGCCCAATTTTATCTATTTAAACCTATTTTATTCATGATTTTTTCAAGCCCTTCAAAGACTGAGTGCACCTGCATAAAGCATTGAAAGTTGGTAATCTCCCTATAACTTGCATAGAGCATTGAAAGGTGGGAATATCCCTATCATTGAAGACAACAGAGTTTCTGGACAGCCAATTTCCCCAAGAAACTACATGATTGGTAAAGCCACGCAGGGTTTTAATTCACTTATTTGTAAACCAAAAAATTTAAGCAATCATCTACATAATCAAGCCTGGTAAACCTTCTTACAACCTTGTGATATCCTCCACTTTTGACCAGACTTCACTGACAAGTGATAAATTGATTAATGTTGAATAAACCATCTATCATTTAATATCAATATGTTTAATGTTGAATTTGATTGAAATTATATCTTAACATGTGATTGAAAATGACATATTATTTTGTTAGACTTGTTAACACCCTGTAATTTTCCTATGGTTGTTGTCAGAAGTCACAGGGGTAAACATTTCAACCAACCTTTAGACTACCTTCTAGCCAATATAGTCATATAAGGCTCTCTCTTTGTCACGGTAACATTCACATACACATTTAACTTTAAAGAGCACGCAGAAGACTAGATTTCTACTAGTAACATGACAATTACAAAATAAAATGGTTTGAATGGAAAAACAAGATCAAAACCATTGGGCGATGGAGTCACAATCTGAAACATTCAAGGTTATTACAACGAAAATGAGTGAGTCTTCCACATATTGTTTTGAGTCAAAGTAAGCATCACATACAGCCAAATATCTTTAAGTGATGGTAGGAGGAAGAGAGGAAATCCCAGCATGACAAGGGGCACCTATCGATGGATGAATCCTTTGCAATGCCTTTAGCAGAAGAACAATGAAGGCTAGTGCATACAATGGAGAATAGGAGATGAATTCCAGAACACGCACCATAACACATAAACAAATGCAAAGAGCGCTTAACAGAGAACGAATTAGTTACACTTAACTTGAAATGCATTAGAAAGAAATACAAAATGGAAAGAAATAAACAGGAAAACAGACTGAGTGCATAACACCGTGATGAATCTCAAAATGTAGAAAACTGCTTCTCATTATCTAGACCAAAAATCTTTTCAAAGTTACAAAACTGGCACTCAGGCCTAAAAAATGAGAATTAGTCCAACCTCTATCCTCCTCCTACGAGGTTCTATTTATAACTCCAACTACCCTCAGCATCCGTCCCAAAACAACGTATCAGAAAAAATAGTTACACAGTACGAGACTAACCCAAAATTATCATATCAAAATCCTAACGAACTGCATTTGGTGGAAACTTCGCCATGATCTTATAAATGGGAAATGTGTCATGACATGCAAGCTAATCAGAATGACACTGTGGCTTGTGAATGCAGGATTTCTTTTCCTTGGCAGTGATGTATCAGCATATAACGACTTTAAATCCTCTTGGAATGTGTTCCCTTACCATACCAACTGAAAGGGTTCCGTAATCCCTCCTGCTTGTGCCCTTCATATTCAATTTGCGGTTGATGACTTGCTTTGTCAGTGATTTGAGCTAGCGCGAAGTTCTATGCTCTCTCTGTGCTCAACAATTCTGTACCCGGGTATGTCATTACTTGCGGGGGCTAATGTGGACCATCCTGCTTTTGACTGTAACAAGATTTAGATGGATTTTCATTCTTGTACTTCCATCCTCCATGGAGTAGGGCCTTCTTAATGGCACAACGCCTCCATGAGTTCATCTCCTTCTAACAAAATTTAACAGGTGGGATTCACAGGAGAGATGATGGAGGTGCCAGGTCTGCCCTTCTCCTGTTCGAGCATTTGTTTAGAATAGATGCTTCTAGTGATGTCCCCCACCTACTGCGACCATGGAGATAACAAACATGATCAAGGGCCTTGATAGGATGCCCATCTAGTTGGAGACCCCAGGTGCTGCTCCCACGTGGGTGTGGTGTTTCGTTAGGATAACCTTGTCCTCACCAGCCTCAGAAGGTCATTCTAATGTGATGAACATCCTTCTATTTTTCTCACCTGTGCTGGAGGATTCTTCTAATGCAATGAAAATCTCTACCCTGATAGTTGGAACAACTGCAACAAAATGGCCTAGACAAGATTTAAGTCCCCCTCTCCGCTCAATGGCTGGAAGGGTGCAATGAACTATAGGAACTCTAAGCAGGAAGGTCATTGTAAGCATGGTAGCAGGGTCCTTAGGCTTCCACCGGGATGAAACTTTGTCACCCTTGTCTCTCATCAACACTGGCTCAATTTGTTCCTCTCGTAGAGCCTGGGATTTATAACGGGTCTAGAGGCAGGATCTCGGTAAGGGTCCATCAACCCCTCTAACGCACCATCATCAAGTGTTATGATGACAAACGAATGGTCACGTGGGCCTTTGCTTGGACTCCCTACGTGAAAATGTCACATGTGTCGCTGCCCTTATCGTGATCCACTGGCCTCATTTTCAGAAATGACCTTCCACTTTGCTCATAATCAGCCTTAGGGGATCTCATTGCAAGTAGACTTGATGTCTGTCACCTCACGGCTCCATCATCCGGCCTAGAATTTATGTGCCTCTCTTCCTTTTGGAACAATGGGTATAGTCGCATGCACGCTCTACTAACTAACCATTTCATCGCTTGTACTTATTACGCGTGTCAGATAACTGATCTTGAAGGCCTAAAATATCATTGACACTATTGATGCCTTCCTTCCCTCTAGGCTGAGTGGCCCATCACCCTTACTTCACGATCTGTCCGTTGATTAACCTCCACGCATGTTTCTAACACGAAACGAATCAAGGCTGGTGGTTAATCACTCGCTTGATCTCCATCGTTGGAGGTGAAGGACCCTACATGTTTTATGTTTCCTCCTTCCATTATTCGCTGTGCATCTTCTAGATGCAACTTCAATCCATGTTGTCGATCAGAATCTCATTCGATCATCACCGTCCAATTGTACAGTGTATTCCTCCATTTCGTGGACCTCTACTACCTTATTCATTGCGCAAGTTGGGGTATCATGAAGGTTTTTGGATGCAGATATTCCTAATTGGGAGATTAGATCTATCGTCGATCTGGTTGGAGACTAACCACAACCGTTGGGAAAATGTATGGGCCACGTATTTTGCATGCATTCATGGCTTAGTTCTATGTACACCTCCTTCATCGTGAAATATCACTCCTATGTTGCTCTGCATTGTCTTTCCTATGATGACCCACCCTCGAATTCATCAGGTTGGAATATTTTCTGACTACACCCCTTCACTCCAGCCTTTTGTCGCCGACGTCTATCCAAAATTTAGCATGAGTGCTAACAAGACTGTTTATCTTTTAATGATTTTTTTTGCAATTAATCAAAGGCATTATTGAGATGGGTTTATTTGAATTTCATTGTTATGCATTATATTTTTGTGTTATCAAGATGTTGAGATATCATCATAGAATCCTACTTCATTATGAATTCCACCAAAAGTATATTGTTTTCCTCATGGGTATTTACTACAGATAGTGGGAGTAGTGTGTTTTCACTTGCATGGTTTTATGTTATCGTTCATCTCCTCTTTGCTTGTTCTCTTTTATCTCTATATATTTATATAGTATTTTATAGTATTCTTTTTTCCGGTGGCATATTATCCATTTTGGATCTTATCCTTATACAGTGACGATAAAGATATATGGAACACACATGACGATATACCTTGAGAGAGAACATATTAAAGTCCTTGGTTGGTCTTGTTGGTCTTGTAAGTAAAAGGGGTTGGCTCCCCACCTTTATGGTACACCTTGGTATTATGGGTATGGGGGTTGCCTTATCACCTTATTGTGACCCTTATTTGACTTATGGTACTTTTGGTAATAGAACCCTTATTGTTTGTGGTACCATGACCTCTTTGATATGATGACCTAACCTTACTGTTTTTATTGTTGTTATTTATGTGACCATTTTGACCTTTGGTACCCTATACTAAGTCAGCCTATTTTTATTTGATTGGTAATCATCCTAAAAGTTGGGTTTGAAGAAATACCCCTTAGAAGTCCTTTCAAGTAATAAAAACAAGTCTTACCCTTCATCATGGATCCATTAAAGAAGATACATCTCAGCTTGGATCTTTCTATTTGTCATCAAGGAGTATGTTTCTAGGTTTTCACTACTTCACCCCTGGGTTACCAGATTTGAGTTTAAGGGTTTCTTTGTGCTCCCTTATTTGTCGAATCACGAGTTGTGCTGAGTTGTGACCTTATGCATATGACTTGTGGACTATGTGGTGTCTCTCTTGCTGAGTTGTGACCTGATGCATCTGACCCATGGAATGTGTGGTGTATCTCCTATTTCCATGTTGGGCCATGACTTTATGAAACTGACCCATGACTGTATTAGGTTGATCCAAGACCATTTTTCTGCTGAAAATATAGGTCATGTTTAGTTCTGTGGGCTACCCTTGGACTGTTAGCTTTGGCGTCATCCCTCTAGGGATGCTAAACCTTTTTTGTGACTGTGTAAGGTGTATCCTGATGGATTGTGACTATGTATGATCTCTTTTAGATGGTCCATGGACTGTGATGACCTCCCTCATCCTTAAAGTGGACTATTGTAACCTCTCCCAGCTAGGCCATGGCTAATTTGACCTTACCTTTCTGTACATGACTTGTTTGGTGTTAATTATGCTAGAGGGAGTTGTGATGTTTTAAGGTTGATTAGTTGTGTTTTAGGCTAAATATCGACTCTATTATCCTACTAGGGTCTTTACACATGGTGACTGAGATATCTTGCTTTCTACTGCATGTATCTAAGCTCAACCTACAACACTCTAACCTAATCTCTATCAAGTTATGTCATATGTTCCTTTGGTGTCTTGTCCTTTCAGTAACAAGATATGAACCTAAAAGTATTTGAGTATAATGTTGATCCAAACAGGTCTAGAATAGATTTATTACTGTTCTTTGTTAACTAGTTATTAAATTTACTAGCATTGCGATTACTGATTTATTTCTTGTACATTGCTATCGTTCTTTTCATTAGTTATAATATTGTTATTGTTTATGTTTTATGTAAATTAATATGTATAACTTCATTGCAAGAAAATGTTATCTTCCATACATCATTGTATTTGGAATTTCCATTGACCTACATCAATGGTCATTAGTTGGACATTAATATAATTGTCTGCACTTATCTATGTTTTTTTTATTAAATTTTTAAAATGTGTGCACTTGGAATGCTTAAAAAACATTTGATGAAATATTTTCTTAGAATGCAAAAGTGTTGAAGAAATAAGTGCAAACCTAATCCATGAAACAAGTGCTCCCTAGTGGATTTTTCCACTGATCATTAAGGTCGGCTTAATTTGTGGCTAAGGGAAGTGTAAATGACAAAACACAAAATATCTAGTAATTGTCAATTGCAATTGCAATAGACCTTCTTTTGCAGATTCATCCTTGTTCATATTGAACATAAATCATTTGCACGTGGGTCTACTTTGTTGTTTAGAAGTCAGTCTCATGCAAACTTGTTCACGCACTGGTCATCTTCTAAATCTGTTGGTTGTCTCCTATCTATCAGCTTTTCTAAAATTGTACTGTGATGCATTGTGGTGTACCATGTTGCCTCCTGTATACTATTGATTTTTTGTTGAAATCTTTCATTGTTGTGCCCTTTTTGTGTTTGTGCGGCTATCTTCCTCATTCTACTTGTATTCGAGGTCGTGGTCATTCCGCTTGTATTAGAGGCTATTTCTCATTCAACATAATTAAAAAAAAATTAACAGGGCCATTGCTATAGCGATGTCTGTGTGTACAAGCGTCCGACGGGATTTCTATACTAGCGACAAAATTTCCGTTGCTAGTATAGCAAGCCTGTCGGAGGCTCGTACACACAGGTGTCACTATAGAAACGGCCCATCGTCGCAATATGACCAAAAACGTGTCGCAATAGCACCAAAATTTCGTCGTAGTAGCACCAAAACTCATTGCAATAGCACCCAAACTTCATCACAATAGTACCAAACCTTCATTGCAATATAATAGCACCAAATATTCGTCGCAATGTCACCAAAATTTTGTCACAATATCACCGAAATTTCGTCTTCATAGCACCAAAATTTTGTTGCAATAGCACCAAAACTTCACCGCAATAGCAACGAAACATAGTTGGATTAATTTTTTTTAAACATACAACTGCGTCACTATAGCGATGAACCGTGGCACTTAAATTTCATGTCCTTTTTGTCTCTATAGCAACAAACTGTGGCAAGTGTTGCTACAATGACGAAAGTCTTCCCACGAAAATAGGGGTTAAGTTCGTCACTATAGCAACGCAAAAGTGTTGCAATAGCAATGATTTTTCATGGGAAAATGTCCACATGTACGAGTGAAAGCGCATTGTTATCGAGAAGAATATCCTAGTGAATTACTTACACAAAGGGAAATTTATTTAACATGTGGTTTAAACGACAAAAGGCAAGTATATTTACCCTACTCATTTTTTTGTTGTTTCCCATTATATCAATGTATTTCTGTCGTGTTTTCTTCTTATATATTTATTTAGTGATTTGAGTGTGATGCAGTTGATACACCACAAGGCTATGTGGTGCAATGGTCGTAAATTTATCATCAAAAAGTTGGATGAAAGAAAACATCCGATTGTGGGATAACTACAGTTTTTCAAGTCACTAATGTTTCCTCTGAAAGACAAAAAACATTAAAACATCAACTTTAAAAATGATGAGAAACTAAATATATAAAGTATCATCTTAGAAAACTATGGTTTAAATAGTTTCTTGGATCATCTCTTTTATGGGCTACATATGTGTTACTCCCTCTTCTTTTGGTTTTTCCTTATGCTATTTTTATTGGGATCTTCAATAATCAACCTTCATCTCTTTTATTGAGAAACCAATTTAGAAAATATTTTCATACAAATAAACAAAAAGTAGCACCCACATCTAGAAGTACATCAACTAATTAACATAACACTAACAAAGAGCCCAAAGCATTGCAAACAAATCTGACAAATATTTTGAAGTGTAAATAAATTAACACCCATCTAGCATATTAGAAAATTCAAACCCAAGCAACCCCCAAAAAGACAAGAAATCATAAACGAAATAGTGCTCTCAAATGCAAAAACTACTCTCACAAGAAAGAGAGACAAGAGACCGTCAATTCTTATAGAGGATAGGGTAGATTAAACTATTATCACAAACAAATAAGTATCAAATATAAGAAAGCATCAATGCCGTTAACAACCCATATTGCTTTTATCAAGCACACCTATAGGTTTTTGGGGATAATTTAGTAGATATGATTTAGAAATGAGATTATGCTACATAAAACATTTCCCTTCATTGCTCTCCATATGGTTATATCTTCATGGATTATTTTGATGATATCCATTTACTTGTTTTACATTGAAAATGTTAGCAATTTTTTTAAAGTAGTATATAGAAAGACAAAAAAACATTAAAACATCAACTTGAGAAAATATGAGAAACTAAATATATAAAGTATCATCTTAGAAAACTATGGGTTGAATGATGTCTTGAATCATCTCTTTTATGGGCTACATCTGTGTCACTCCCTCTTCTTTTCGTTTTGTGTTATTCTATTTTTATTGGGATCTTCAATCATCAACCTTCATCTCTTTTATTCCAAATGTGAGGGAGAAACCAACTTAGCAAATAATTTCATACATATAAAGGAAAACTAGCACCCACATATAGCACATCAACTAATTAACCTAACACAAACAAGGATCCCATACCATTGGAAACAAATATGACAAATAATTTGAAGTGTAAATAAATTAACACACATCTAGCATATTAGCAAATTCAGACCACAAGCAACCTAAAAAAAGACAAGAATCATAAGCAAAATATTTCTCTTAAATGCCAAAACTACTCTCACAAGCAATCAAGACAAGAGACCGTCCATTGTTATAGAGGATAGGAAGGATTAAACTATTCTCACAAACAAGCAAGTAGAAAATAAAAGAAAGCTCAATGCCATAAAAAAACACATAATTTTTTTATCAAGCACACCAATAGGTTTTTGGGGATAATTTAGTAGATCTAGTTTAGAAACGAGGTTATACTACATAAAACATTGCTCTCCATATGATTATATATTCATGGCTTATTTTGTTGTTCTCCATTTACTTGTTTACATTTAAAATGTTAGCATTTTTTTTAAATTAGTATATAGAAAGACAAATAAACAGTAAAACATCAACTTTAAAAAAGATGAGAAACTAAATACATAAAGTATCATCTTAGAAAACTATGGTTTGAATGATGTCTTGGGTCATCTCTTTTATGCTCTACATATGTGTTACTCCCTCTTCTTTTGGTTTTTCCTTATGCTATTTTTATTAGGATCTTCAATAATCAATATTCGTCTATTTTATTCCAAATGAGAGGGAGAAACCAACTTAGCAAAGAGTTTGATACATATAAAGGAAAACTAGAACCCACATGTAGCACATTAACAAATTAACCTAACACGAACAAGGAGCCCATACCTTTGCAAACAAATTTGACAAATAATTTGAAGTGTTAATAAATTAACAAAAATCTAGCATATTAGCGAATTCAGACCACAAGAAACCTAAAGAAAGACAAGAATCATAAACAAAATAGTGATCTCAAATGCCAAAACTACTCTCGCAAGAAATCAAGACAAGACACCGTCCATTGTTATAGAGGATAGGGTAGATTAAACTATTCTCACAAACAAGCAAGTAGCAAATAAAAGAAAGCATCAATGCCATTAACAACCCATAATGTTTTTTATCAAGAACACCCATAGGCTTTTGGGGATAATTTAGTAGATTTGGTTTAGAAATGAGGTTATGCTACATAAAACATTTCTCTTCATTGCTCTCCCTATGATAATATCTTCATGGCTTATTTTTTTGTTCTCCATTTACTTGTTTTACATTTCAAATGTTAGCAGTTTTTTGAAAATAGTATATAAAAAGACAAAAAAACATTAAAAAAGATGAGAAACTAAATATATAAAGTATCATGTTAGAAAAATATGGTTTGAATGATGTATTGGATCATCTATTTTATGGGATAAATCTTTGTTACTCCCTCTTTTTTTTTTCCTTATGTTATTTTTATTGGGATCTTCAATAATCAACCTTCATCTATTTCATTCCAAATGAGAGGGAGAAACAAACTTAGCATAGAATTTCACACTTATAAAGGAAAACTGACACCCACATCTAGCACATCAAATAATTAACCTAACATGAACACGGATCCCATACCATTGCAAACACATCTGACAAATAATTTGAAGTGTAAATAAATTAACACACATCTAACATATGAGCAAATTCAAACCACAAGCAACCTAAAAAAGACAAGAATCATAAACAAAATAGTGCTCTCAAATGGCAAAAATATTTTCACAAGCAAGCAATACCACACACCGTCCATTGTTATAGAGGATAGGGTAGATTAAACTATTCTCACAAACAAGCAAGTACGAAATAAAAAAAGCATCAATTCCATTAGCAACCCATAATGTTTTTATCAAGCACACCCATATGTTTTTGGGGATAATTTAGTAGATATGGTTTAGAAATGAGGTTATGCTACATAAAGCATTGCTCTTCATTTCTCTCCATATGATTATATCTTCATGGCTTATTTTTTTCTTCTCCATTTACTTGTTTTACATTTAAAATGTTAGCAATTTTTTTAAAATAGTATATAGAAAGAAAAAATAAATAAAACATCAACTTTAAAAAAGATGAGAAACTAAGTATATAAAGTATCATCTTAGAGAACTATGGTTTCAATGATGTCTTGGATCATCTCTTTTATGGGTTACATATGTGTCAATCTCTCTTCTTTTGGTTTTGTATTAAGCTATTTTTATTGGGATCTTCAATAATCAATCGTCATCTCTTTTATTCCAAATGAGAGAGAGAAACCAACTTGGCAGAGAATTTCATACATATAAAGGAAAACTAGCACCCACATGTATCACATCAACTAATTAACCTAACACGAACAAGGATCCCATACCATTGCAAACAAATATGACAAATAATTTGAAGTGTAAATAAATTAACACACATATAACATATTAGCAAATTCAAACCACAAGAAACCTAAAAAAAGACAAGATTCATAAGCAAAATAACGCTCTCAAATTCCAAAACTACTCTCAGAAGCAAGCAAGACAAGACACTGGCCATTCTTATAGAGGATAGGGTAGATTAAACTATTCTCACAAACAAGCAAGTAGAAAATAAAATAAACAATCAATGCCATTAACAATCCATAATATTTTTATCAACCACACCCATACGTGTTTGGGGATAATTTAGTAGATCTGGTTTAGAAATGAGGTTATTCTACATAAAAAATTGGTATTCATTGCTCTCCATATGATTATATCTTCATGGCTTATTTTTTTGTTCTCCATTTACTTGTTTTACATTTAAAATGTTAGCAATTTTTTTAAAATAGTATATAGAAAGACAAAAAAACATTCAAACATCAACTTTAAAAAATATGAGAAACTAAATATATAAAGTATAATCTTAGAAAACTATGGTTTGAATGATGTCTTGGATAATCTCTTTTATGGGCTACATCTAAGTTACTCCCTCTTATTTTTGTTTTTTCTTATGCTATTTTTATTGGTATCTTCAATAATCAACTTTCATCTATTTTATTCCAAATGAGAGGGAGAAACCAACTTAGAAGAGATTTCATGCATATAAAGGAAAACTAGCACCCACATCTAGTGGATAAACTAATTAACCTAACATGAACAAGGATCCCATACCATTGCAAACAATTTTGACAAATAATTTGAAGTGTAAATAAATTAACACACATATAGCATATTAGCAAATTCAGACCATGGGAAACCTAAAAAAAGACGAATCATAAACAAAATAATGCTCTCAAATGCCAAAACTACTCTCACAGGCAAGCAACACAAGACACTGTACATTATTATAGAGGATAGGGTAGATTAAAATATTCTCACAAACAAGCAAGTAGCAAATAAAAGAAAGCAACAATGCCATTAACAACCAATCTTTTTTTTATCAAGCACACCCATAGGTTTTTAGGGATAAAATAGTAGATCTGGTTTAGAAAAGAAGTCATTCTACATAAAACATTGCTCTTTATTGCTCTCCGTATTATTATATATTCATGGATTATTTTTTTGTTCTCCATTTAATTGTTTTACATTTAAAATGTTAGCAATTTTTTGAAAATAGTATATAGAAAGACAAAAAAAATTAAAACATCAACTTTAAAAAAGGTGAGTAACTAAGTATATAAAGTACAACCTAGAAAACTATGGTTTGAATCATGTCTTAGATCACCTCTTTTGTGGGATACATCTGTGTTACTCCCTCTTCTTTTGGTTTTGCCTTAAGCTATTTTTATTGGGATCTTCAATAATAAGCCTCCATCTCTTTTATTCCAAGTGAGAGGGAGAAAACAACTTAGCAGAGAATTTCACACATATAAAAGAAAACTAGCACCCAGATCTATCACATCAACTAGTTAACCTAACATGAACAGGCGGACCATACCATTGCAAACAAATCTAACAAATAATTTGAAGTGTAAATAAATTAACACAGATCTAGCACATTAGCAAATTCAGAACACAAGCAACCTAAAAAAAGACAAGAATCATAAACAAAATAGTGCTCTCAAATTCCAAAAATACTCTCACAAGAAAGCAAGAAAAGACATTGTCCATTGTTATAGAGGATAGGGTAGATTAAACTATTCTCACAAACAAGAAAGTATCAAATAAAAGAATGCATCAATCCCATTAACAACCCATTATGTTTTTATCAAGCACACTCATAGGTTTTTGGGGATAATTTAGTAGATATGGTTTAGAAATGAGGTTATGCTACATAAAACATTCATCTTCATTGCTCTCCATATGATTATATCTTCATTGCTTATTTTGATGTTTTCCATTTACTTGTTTTACATTTAAAATGTTAGCAATTTAAAAAAAATAGTATATAGAATGACAAAAAAGCATTGAAACATCAAGTTTAAAATAGATGAGAACCTAAATATATAAAGAATCATCTTAGAAAACTATGTTTTGAATGATGTCTTGGATCATCTCTTTTATGGGCTACATCTGTGTTGTTCCCTCTTCTTTTGGTTTTTACTTATGCTAAATTTTATTGGGATATTCAATAATCAATCTTCATCTCTTTTATTCCAAATGAGAGGGAGAAACCAAATTAGCAGAGAATTGCATACATATACAGAAAAAATAACACCCACATCTAGCACATCAACTAATTAGCATAACACGAACAAGGAGTCCATACCATTGCAAACAAATCTGACCAATAATTTGAAGTGTAAATAAATTAACACACATCTACAATATTAGCAAATTGATACCACAAGCAACCTAAAAAACAACAAGAATCATAAACAAAATAGTGCTCTCAAATGCCAAAACTACTCTCACAAGAAAGCAAAACAAGACACCGTCCATTATTATAGAGGATAGGGTAGATTAAACTATTGTCACAAACAAACAAATAGAAAAATAAAATAAACCATCAATTTCCTTATGTCATGGCCCCAATTAAATAATTTCCAAATAAGACTATTTGCAAATAATGTTTCACCAACCTACTAGTACCCTAGGTTGAGATGGAGACATAAATTTTGTAATAAGGGGCTATGGGACCCAAAAGGAATTTATTTTACCATATTAACATTTAAATGGGTCACATAAATGATAAATTCTAAAAAAATAATGTGGCATGGGTTCATGAAGACACTTGGAAGCTTGTGGAGCCTTTGGGTGACTACCTTCCCCACACACTTGGCATTGATATTCATCCAAATTCGAACACATGGGTAATGTAAAATTATTGGATGGTTATGTGGTGTAAAATACCATATAATGAGATAATTAATTTGAATTGGTAAATTAGGGTAACTCCCATGGAAGAGGAAGAGACTAGAAGACAAGGCGTGCCACTTGGAAGGAGACTCTACGCACTCTATGACAACAAATGATGGAAGATTCTATGACAAGTATAACAAATTCACACCTGATTGCTGACATATGAAAAATATGACATGTTAGGTATAAAAATAACCACCAATATGTCTAATTTTGGAGTTATAGGAATCCATTCGAATTGGGGAAGGAATTGGAGCATGAAGAGGAAGACAAGTGTCATGAGAGTTACTAAACCACTAAGATGAGTTGGAGGAAGCTCATGGAGGAAAATTTGAAATTATGAGGCCTCATGAAGTTAATAAAAGGATTTCATGATGAATTATAATGGATTTTGATCATTTTTTAATTGGCCTTTGGCATTTTGGAGAGATTTTTCTTGTCCATTGCATGGTGAGTGTTCACTCTCCCTGCTTGTGAACCAATTTCGATGGAATTGGATTCCTTTCCAATTTGGTTGATGGATAGACCATTCATAATTCTCATTGGAGATTAATTAAGGATTTTTATTTTCCATTTTAAATTCCATACATTCGAATTCTCATCTATCTCCCCATTCTCTCATTCCTTCTTCTCCATTCCCCCACACTCTCATTTGACGACGCACTTGTTGGAGTGATTCTTGCACCTTGCTGAGGATAGTTGATTACAAATATTTGATAAATGATTAATGGCTCTGTAATATAATATACATATTCTTCATAATTTTAAATCTCATAAATATATGTATGAAAGGCTCGCATTCCCCATGCTCTTGAATAACGAGTTTTCATGGATTTGGCTTCAATATTGAAGTAGTTTTATATCAGAATTGTATGAGGAATTTTATATGAGTTTTATGATGACGGGGAAGAAATATATGATTTATGTCTCTGTATTTTTATTTCCATATTCTCTTTAAGTATAAATATCATAAATATATGTATGAAAAGCTTGCATACTCATGCCCTTGCATCACTAGTCTTCATGGATTTTGGATTCAATCTTGAAGTAGTTTTATACCAGATTTGTATGAGAGATATTATATGAGTTTGAGGATGTTGTGACAAAAATATATGATGTATAACTCTTTAATTTAATTTTCATAACCTGTGTGGGTAAAAATCCAATAAACTCATGTGTGAAAAGATTGCATTCCCATGCCATTGAATCACTAGTTTCCATGACTTTGGATTCAATCTTGGAGGAGTATTGTATCAGATTTGTTGGAGGGTTTTCCTTTGATTTTTATGCTTTTATGGAAGAAATTTATATTCCATATATTACCACCATGTTTCATATTACTCTCAGAACCATATATTCTACCTTTCCTTTGTCAAAGTCTAGCTAGTAATGCAAATTTCCCTTAGGCAATTTCTATGAAAGTTACCCTACAAATGTTGAAAACCATAATCCATTTGAAGAAATTAATAAACATGATTAAAAAAATTCATTTATTTATGATACTCATTCCCATACTCTATTCTTAAATTTTGGAGGGTCGTACTTGATTTGGAGATCTAGTTTGGCCATCACCCTTGGGGGGATTTGAACACAATTTCCTAGTAATTTTGGTCTTTTTGTCAATAGCCCAAATATTTTTGTGGAGGTATAAATTCTGATAAAAAGTATCCATAAAACAACTTTGGATGTTTTAAGAATCACCTTACCATCTCCTTTCAAATTCAGAACCATTTTGTGAAAGTTGGAACCCTCTAGAGTCATGACTAGTTAAGCTTGAATTTTGCTTGAATTGCACTTTTCTTAAAAATTACAAAAAAGGGACATTACAGTGGTATCAGAGCATGTTATTGGAACATATTTAATTTATGTATTATAATTATGAATGAAAAAATAACATCAGGTCATGTGTTTATGATACCACCAAGAAACTCATGCAAGGATTCGAATTGATGGCTAGCCAACTTAGGGGTAAGTTGGTAGTAGGGGGTAGTAGAAGTTTCCATCATGGAGAGACACATAAGAGAATTCATTTTGAATACTTTTATGATTGGTTGAATGGATATAGGCACATGAATGAAAAAGGGAACTCATTAAGGAATAATAACCAATCCAGAAGTAGGGAGGAGACCAAGGAGCCACCAAGTCCTGTGGGTGGTAAAACAGAAAAAACATTACATTATTAGGATCGAAAGTCACTCCCAAATGAATTTGAAAAATAATAGGAAACATCACATGATAATGAATAAGAGTACCTTGAAACTAGTGAATATCATTCTGAAACAAATTCTATTGTGGACATGGACCAAAGGGAATCTACTGATGGATGCTTGAACTGTGAATGAGTACCCACTGATGGGTGCTCACAAATATATGTTGGTGACATAGAGATCATATTTTAAAATGTTTCTACAATCCAAATTTATCATGAGAATAAATATTAATACATTTTAGAAACTAATGAAGAACCAAGTTCAACTTCCCCATCACCGCTCGAGCTTCAAGAAGTTGATCAAATCAAGAAGAATGAAGAAGAGGAGGTTCCTCAACAAGAGCCTCTTTTTCTTGAAGGGTATTTTAATATGAATCAAATGAATATCCATGAGGCCCTTATCATTCTCAATGAAACTAAATCATTGGTATCAAGTTATTGTTGGAAATGTTCTTCAATGGAGGAGCCATCCTTCCTTGAAGACATGGAGAAGATTCAAAGAGAAATGCACACAATCGAAGGTAATTTCATGTCTTTGAATTTTGATAGAAAAAAATTGGTTGAGCTTAATGAATGTTTACATGAAACATACTTGAATGATAATGAGGATATCCATAGGCTCAAAAATAAAAATGAGCAACTTCTTAATAGGTTTCAAGATACTTGTTCTTCCTCCTATGTTTCATATTTTCATATGGTATATTGCTTAGAGGATTCTCATGACATGAGGGATCATGCGAGACATGGAAAATTACAGGTTCTTGATGTGTTTGAATATGAGCTTGATGAGAGCCAATCACTTGTTGTGGTGGAAGAGGAACCTGAGTTTCTTCTTGAAAATGGTTGCACATTTTTTGAAGAAGTGCATGATTCCAATACCTTGGAACCAACCTATGAGGATTTTTTTCATTTTTGAGGGAGGTGCATGTTCCTACCCCTATGGAACCTTCACATGATCAAAATTTTTCACTTTATAATCCTTTGGGTGTGTTGGTTCTTTCTCCTACATCCTACACTTCCATGTTTTCTAGCATTCATCCTAATGAAGTATGGGTGAAAGGTTTCTTTTTAATGGTGCAAACTCATATCTCTGCTTTTTATGATGTCATGGTTATAGAACCATATTATTTAAATTTGTATAAGCATCCATTTTTACATTATAATGATACACATCTACATGGATGCACCTATGGTATTCACTTGAGTCACCTGGAGACTCGCGATTTTATTTGCTCCTTTCTTAGTCCATTAGATGTTGGAGGAACTTCATCCCACGCTTGGGTGAAGATATATATGATTAAAGAAAATTATTTTTTGCAGCAACATACTCTATTATTTAATGATGATATACATATTCATGGGTGTATTGATGAGACTTATTTGACCCACTTGAAGTCTTCATGTTTTATTTGCTCCTTATTTGGTTCATATTTTGGTGGAGGTTCTTCATTCACTTCTTCGATGAAAGAACACATGGCTGATTATATTGATGCACATTATATATTTTTGGAGCAGAATTATGGGACATGGGATCCTCACCTATGTCATCGGGGCAGATCTAATATAATACTTTATGCTTGTATGTATGGGCCACATGGTGATCTACTTACTTGGATGTACAAGTAATTTCATGATTCTTTGATTAGGTATCTTCTTGATGTACATTTGTATGATGTTTTTATGTACTTTCATGATCTATATTTTTTACTCATGATGTTTGGAAGGGTGCAATACCAACAATGAGATCCTGGAATTGCTTGGTTTCATCTCACTTGGAGAAGTAGTTTGGTCGTTGGGTTGAGAAATCAAACCAACCTTTAGTTATTTCAGTTCATCTTTGCAGAGCAGCGTTCTAGTTTCCTATATGGGAGACCTTTTGAGAGATGGATTCAATTTTCAAATGCTTGGTTTTCATGGCATTTCATCATATAAATTTCACACCATGCATGTATTAGGATCATATGGGACCTTGAGATAATTTTTGGTCTCATTGGTTTCAATTGTGGGGGCAACAAGTAGCATTGGATATTTATTCACCACTTGAAAAGATGATTGTAATCAGAGTAGTGCATAAACAAGCATGGTGGTTCCTCTCTGAATTTTCTCAAAATATTAAGAAACTCAAAGTTTGGTAACTGAACACCAACTTCAAAGAATTATACAGAAGCAAAAAGGGGTGAAAGTTTAGAAAAGGTTTTCAAAATATGGAGGTAAATATTATTTGCACAAATTTGGTTTTTATGGATTTGATTAATCCTTTTGGTGTTAGTATTGATGTTACAGGATATATCAATATGCACAATCCATGTCTCATTACTTTTGGGAACACAAAATTGCAGTACATGAGTGCCACTACTAAAATTGCAGCTAAAGAAAATTAATGAACAAAACCATAATAGAGCACTTGGTGCAAAGGAAGGAGTACCAAATGAGGGTGCCACTTGCGAATATGAAAAATTATTGCAGCATACAAACTTGTAATTGATTGAGGACAAGTAATATTGAGTTGGGAGGATTTGTCATGTCCCCAATTAAATAATTTGCAAATAAGACTATTTGCAAATAATGTTTCACCAACCTACTAGTACCCTAGGTTGAGATGGAGACATAAATTTTGTAATAAGGGGCTATGGGACCCAAAAGGAATTTAGTTCACCATATTAACATTTAAATGGTTCACATAAATGATAAATTCTAAGAAAATAATGTGTCATGGGTTCATGAAGACACTTGGAATCTTGTGGAGCCTTTGGGTGACTACATTCCTTGCACACTTGGCATTGATATTCATCTAAATTCGAACACATGGTTAATATAACATTATTGGATGGTTATGTGGTGTAAAATATCATATAATTAGCTAATAAATTTGAATTGGTAAAGGAGGGTAACTCCCATGGAAGAGGAAGAGACTAGAAGACAAGGTGTTCCACTTGGAAGGAGACTCTTTGCACTCTATGACAACAAATGATGGAATATTCTATGACAAGTATGACAAATTCAGACCTGATTGCTTAAATATGAAAAATATTACATGTCAGGGATAAAAATAACCACCAATAGGTCTAATTTTGTATTTATAGTAATCCATTATAATTGGGGAAAGAACTGGAGCATGAAGAAGAAGACAAGTGTCATGAGAGTTACTAAACCACTAAGATGAGTTGGAGGAAGCTCCTGGAGGAAATTTCGACCTTAGGAGGCCTCATGAAGTTAATAAAATGATTTCATGAGGAATTATAATGGATTTTTATCATTTATTAATTTTCCTTTGGCATTTTGGAGAGGTTTTGCTTGTCCATTGCATGGTGAGTGTTCAGTCTCCCTGGTTGCGAACCAATTTTGAGGGAGTTGGATTCCTTTCCAAGTTGGTTGATGGAGATTCCATTCATAACTATAATGGGAGATTAATGAAGAATTTTTATTTTTAGGTTGAAGTTCCATATAGTCAAATTCTCATCTATCTCCCCATTTTCTCATTCCTTCTTCTCCATTCCCCCACACTCTCATTTGATGGCACACTTGTTCGAGTGATTCTTGCGCCTTGCTGAGGATAGTTGATGCCCAAGATTTGATAAATGATTCATGGCTCTGTAATATCATCTAAATATTCTCTGTAAGTCTAAATATTATAAATATATGTATGAAAGGCTCACATTCCCCATGCTCTTGAATAACTAGTTTTCATGGATTTGGCTTCCAAAGTAGCTTTATATCAGATTTGTATGAGGACATTTATATGAGTTTGATGGTGATGTGGAATAAATATATGATGTATGGATCTGTAATATTATCTACACATTCTCTATAAGTCTAAATATCATAAATACATGTATGGAAAGCTTGCATACTCATGCCCTTGTATCACTAGTCTTCATGGATTTTGGCTTCAATCTTGAAGTAGTTTTATACCAGATTCGTATGAAAGATATTGTATGAGTTTGAGGATGTTGTGAAAAAAATATATGATGTATCACTCTATAATTTAATTTATATAACCTATATGGGTACAGATCCAATAAAATCATGTGTGAAAATATTGCATTCCCTTGCCATTGAATCACTAGTTTCCATGACTTTGGCTTCAATTTTGGAGGAGTATTGTATCAAATTTGTGGGAGGGTTTTCCTTTGATTTTTATGCTGCTGGGGAAGAAATTTGTATTGCATATATTACCACCATATTTCATATTACTCTCATAACCATATATTGTACCTTTCCTATTTCAAAGTCTAGCTAGTAATGCAAATTTCCCTTAGGTAATTTCTATGAAAGTTAACCTACAAATGTTGCAGAACATAATCCATTTTCAGAACATAATAAACATGATTAAGGAAGATAATTTATGTCTAATTCTCATTCCCATACTTTGTTCTTAAATTTGGTATGGTTGTACTTGATTTGGAGAGCTAGTTTGGCCATCACCCTTGGGGGGATTTGAACACAATTTCCTAGTAATTTGGGTCTTTTTGTCATTATCCAAAAAAAAATATGAATAGGTATAAAGTCTGATACAAAGTATCCATACAACACCTTGGGATGTTTTAAGACTCACCATACCATCTCCTTTCAAATTCGGGACCATTTTGTTAAAGTTGGAACCTTCTAGAGTCATGACTAGTTAAGCTCGATTTTTTCCCGAATTGCACTTTTCTTAAAAATTTAAAAAAAGGGACATTACACATTAACAACCCATAATGGGTTTATAAAAGAAACCTGTCATAACCCCAAATTTTTAAGAAAATTTAAAAAAAATTCTATAGTATATATACTCTTCTTAACAGCAGTCATTAACTGAATTAATTAGTTTTATGTTACTAGAATTATAACTAAATGATCTTTTGATTATACTTAACCTTAAAGAATAGTTTATTTTCAGTCACTGATTTGTTTTCTGCTTGCGACTACAAGGGGGATTGTCATGACAGACTAGGCTTACTTAGCTTCCGAGCTAATGCAGCAGTTTTCCTTCTCTTACAGATATACAGGTAATGTTCGGGTTGCTGCTAACAATCTATAAAGTAATAAATAACGATTTGCTGTACAAAATCATTCAGTAAAAGTATATGCATGCTAGCCAGATTTACCAGGCTTCTAAAGGTAAAGATTTTCCTATAATCTCCTTTAAGATCTTACTCATAGAAAGTTGAAATAAATAGAAGTAAATAAATGTTTCTTATCTAGCACAGTAAATATAACTGGGTTACCATATCCATATCTAATTCTACTCATCCGTAGTTACTGCAACATGCCAAGTTTAAATTCAGAATATGTTTTGATTTGCAATTGCAATTGTAAAGGATATGGTAGTTAAAAATATCAACATATACTTTTCTTACTTCAAGCATTTATCAAGTTTATTGCATGATACAAGTCTTCCTTTAATACTTTTAAGGATCTGCATTATTTTGGAATACTACTTTTATTTTCATGATCGAAGTTTGTATGAAACAAACCTTTTCAAAAACATTCCTAGGTTTATTATACTTATGAGTAGAATATTATTTCTATTATGTGGGATTATAGAACCTTTTCATACTTATATACTCAAATGTCAAATACAATGTTCTTGTCCATATTATCAAGCCAAGAATGCTGAGTTTTCTCAAGCTATCAGTCAGATATCGACTTATAAAAATATTCTATAACCCTTGGACTCGAATTTGATAAAGTCTATTTATCACTAAGAAAATGGATCTAAGACTACTAACAGGATATCATTCTACTAGCAAGTATCCAAGAGTAAACCATAATCCAAAATTCACATAGTTGGTTTACTATAATATTATAGACTTTTATAAATTAATGTTATTCCTTTTATCTTCCATTATAAACTTAGGACAGGACAATTTGTAATATGAAGTAGAATTATAAGAAAATTAAGTTATAGTAACCAACCTTACTCTTTTGCTTTATATAAGTCATCACCTCCCAAGATAACTCTCCAAACCTAAGTATATGAGATCAACGATGAACAAAATCTATAGGGCAATGTTTTATATGCATTATTCTACTATTCATACGTGACTATATGAGACTAATGATAATCCAAAATCTTTTGAGTTTGACAATCATTAATCCAATGTTTATATGCTTGAATTTGAAGTGTAGGTGATTTGACTATAGAGTATCGACCCTATGGAATCCCCGCGTTATGATTTGGTTTGAAAAATCATTGGAAAGAATCCCGTCGTGGAACTATAGAGTTCCCACCCACTGCATGCAAATAATTTAAGGGCTATGTGGGCTCTTCCCAGCCATGCACTGTTGTTTAAAATGGTTGACTTAACCCTAGTCTTCAATTCTCCACTGCTTGCGGGCCTTGGCCACTCTGCAAGACCTCTGCAACTCCTCCTGCTCCTTCTCGCTGCTTGCACTGTCTGCTAGTTGACTCCTTTGCTGGTTTGGTTTCTTGTGGTTTCACTGCTGCACTGTGTGGAGGTTTACTGTGTCATGCAGTTGCTGGTGGCCGTTGAGTAGTGTTATAAAACCCTAGGATTTCTCCATCGTGACCGGTACTTCTTTATATTTCCATGAGCTCCACCTTCTCTACAACGAATGAAGGGTTTACCCTTCCTCCTGCTCGTGGTAGTTTTATTGTTCGTTGGTGGCCATATCTCTTTCAAACTCTAAGGTATTACAGAGTTTTCTTTGACTGTCTACTTTAAAAATAATAGTTTAACAATTGCATTCTTATAAGGGTTTTAATATTAAACTATTCCTTCTCGCTACAGGGTCGGAATCCTCCTCATGGCGTGGATGGTGCAAGGCTTCGACAGTTGGCTTTCTCCGGTAAGCCTGGTTTTAACCACGATGTTCCCTCCTTGCTGGTTCTTAGGGCAGTTAGGGGATTTGGTTTCGTGATGTATATCTTTTGCTGTTACTTGGGTTCATTTGGTGAAACCTAACACTGCTAAAGAGTTTGGCTCTTTGTTTATTATGGAATCTTGCTGAAGCCGAGACTGTGGGTTTTTGGGTTTTGTTTGAAAACTGTGTACAGCATGCAAGAGAATGTAATACTATTTGCATAGGATGTAAGTTTGCTTTAATGTAAATATTACTGGCATCCGTGAGGTGCCAAGAGGATAAACTCCATCCTCAGTACATTTTTAAGCTTTTTAACAGGGTTTACCATGTATTTGGAGCTATGCGCTGCTTATACTATCTTTAATTAAATATTATGTTACTGTACAGTTTTAATTCCATTACTGTTTAAATTTTGACTTATTAATTTTATCTGTCTTCGTATAATGGATTCTTGTTAATTTTGATAAAAATACTTGGTATATTTTAAGTTATCATTTCGTGGTACTTGCTGGTATATTTTTACTGCATTTTGATAATAAACAGAGTTAATGATTTTATAAAATGTTATAAGAGTTATACTTATCAGATTGAAATAATTTTGAGGTTCTAAATGACATTTAAAAGTCATTTGACTGTATCACCATGCTTACACGTTTTTATATTGTAAAAAATCCTGCTAATGAGAAGAGAAACTATTACTGTAATTTCTAAATAATATAAATTTATATACAAAAGTTAATAGGATATTAATATCATTGTTTATAATACCCTGGTTATTATTTCTGTAATACTTATTACTGTTATTATTTGTTCTGCTTATAATCTTTTATATTTATTACTTTTTATATTTATATAAAGTAATAATAATTATTCTTAGTTTATAAATAATCAGTGAACAAGATGATTTCCAGTTATTAGATATAGTTTAACTTCAAGGTTGAGCATACTGCCATTCTGGAAATTATTTACTGTTCAGATAAGCATTTGATTCTTATTATTAAGATATCATTAGGGTTTCTGTACTTGATTAAAATTTTACTTTCTAAATAAAAGAATTTGTATAAGTTAATATTTTATCTATACCCTTTATTAATACAGGGTTTCAATGTATTTGTTTTTACAATAAAATGTTGCCAACATACTTATAATTCAGACAGTATAATTTACTTCTGAACTGTTTTTAAAATAATAAGAACCCCACTTTATTTTAATAGAAATACTATGCCTATATGTATAAAATAAAAGTATATTATTATTACTCTTATAATATTCATATTATCTTTCTAAGATTACTAAGCCTTCCTGTTTTTACCTTTAATTTATCTTGTAAACATGTTTAAGAGATAACACTTGTGATTTAAATTCTTGTGTAATTTATGTTATATTATCTTTATTATTTTATAATTAATTTGTTTTATTAGTTATAATGTCTGTTTATAAATCTAGAGTTTGGTTAACTCTATCTAAAGTTTATTTTAGAAGCATAGATCTTAATCTTTATTCAAACAAAAGAGTAACAGTTCTGGAACTGTTCGAACTCAATCTAGAATAAAAGAAAGAAAACAATGAAATAAATACATCATATAGACATTCATAAAATCTAGACCTTTCTGCTTTGACAGTAGTATCTGATCATTGTAAAATCATTATTATTTTCAATTTATTATTAGACAAACAGTAGTGAAGTTACTCTGATTTAGAAGGAAGAAGCTATAAGGTTGAACAGGAAATAAATCTAGTCTAAGTCTGCTGTTTATTCGTTACCATATAATATTATTGAAAATAACATACAGTTCCAAGAATTAGTTTTTAACTAAGACTCATACAACTGTTAATAAAATATCTTTTCTGAAAGGTAGATAAAGAAGCAAACTACTACTCTGAAATCTCATCATGCTATCTTTACTTAAATTTACCCCTGTACTGGAGTACGGTCTGGTAAAACCTAGATGTGGAAAAATACAGTGGGTATTTATCTTTCATCAGTAGATTCTATTACTGATACTAAAAACATCTACTTCACTAAACCAGTAAAACATTCATATCATAACATTTTACCATTTACATTTTATTAAAACATAGACTGTTAAGTGACAGAACCTGCTTCAGCCTTGGACAACAACAGTAATGGGAGGCCATTCCTCCCTACCAACTCCTGGAAAGCGCTCAAACAACAACTTCTCAGGACCCCCGAGCTTGCTCTGGTCTCCCTGGATGGAACTAGGTGCAACAATTTTCAGATACCAGTCCTCAACTCAGTATTAATCCATAACTTATCAGTAAGTTCTCCTAGCTATCAAGCTGTAATAAACCAAGTTACTGCAGCAATCCTCTCATAACAACTTCCTTACTGTTTTTCCCTCTTTCCTCAATGAATTTCCTGAATATCAATCACCTGAATGAATCCTCTCTGGAAAATATCTGAGCAGCCTCAGCTCTCTTCATTGAGTACTTTTAAAAGATTGCCTAGGTCTTTTTTGGGTTAATTGTCATTTAATGAACCACCTGCTCTGATTCCACTTTCTTGGGGAATCATGACCCCAAATATAAGGAAGTTTCCACCTGCAACTTAGGAAGTGTTTGAGGATGCTGCCAATTGTCTTTTTCCCTCCACCTAGTTCCATCCACCAGTTTGACCAGTAACCTCTTTTTAACAGCTCTCCCATGCTGTTGTCTCCACAATTTATTTATTAATAATAAAATATTCTGAATTACATTCCACTTCTGTTGACTATGCTGAGTCATCAGTTCCTACTTAGCATTAATTTAACATAATGTCTCAGGATTATAATAAAAAAAATTAACATTATTTTACAAAATTGGGGTATGTGACATACACACCCCCTTAAAATGTAACATCATCCTCGATGTTACTTATTCTTCATCCTCTGCAACCTCCTGGAACAGATTCGGGTATGCTTCCCGCATCTTACTTTCCAGTTCCCAGTTAGCTTCTTCAGGACTAAGGTGCTTCCATTGCACCTTCAACTGTCCAATTGTGCGGTTCCGCAGAGTAATTTCCATCCTTCCAAGGATACAGTCCGGTTCCACCAGAACTTCTCCTTCTGGTTCCACCTGTACAACATTCCAATCAATTACATGAGTAGCATCATGAACATATTTTTTCAGAACAGAAATATGAAAAACATTATGCACTTTCAAGTTAGGTGGTAACGCAAGCTGATATGCAACTTGAACAATTCTGGATAAAATTTCAAACGGACCACAATAACGTGGTGCTAGCTTTGCACAACTCCCCAATTTTAGGGAGATTTTCTTTGGTCTCACCTTTATAAACATGTGCTCACCCACCTGGAACTCTTTGGGAGTTCTTTTCAAATCTGCTTGGCTCTTTTGTCGATCCTGAGCTACTTTCAAATTTTCCTGCACTTGTTTTACAATCTGTTCCATTTCCTTCAATAATTCAGGTCCTAACACTAGTCTATCTACTGGATTATTCCAGGAGATAGGAGTGTTGCATTTATGCCCATACAGAATTTCAAATGGGATGAACTTAGCTGATGATTGATAGTTATTATTGTATGCAAATTCTGCTAAATGCAAGTAATCCTCCCACTTACCTGGCTGGTCCTTAACATACATTCTTAACAGATCTTCCAGCACTTGATTCACTCTCTCTGTCTGTCCATCTGTCTAAGGATGAAAAGAGGTGCTGAAATTTAGTGTTGTGTTTAATCCCCTAAACAAGGATTTCCAGAAATTCCCTGTGAATTTAGGATCTCTGTCTAAAATAATAACTTTAGGTACTCCATGTAACCTAATATTTTGCTTTAAAAATATATCGGCTATATTGGCAGCCTTGTAAGTAGTCTTGACAGGAATAAAGTGTGCCGCTTTACTTAACGTATCCATCACCACCATAATTGAATCATTCTGATTCTGATTTCTGGGCAATCCAGTAATGAAATCCAAGCTGATTATTTCCCATTTCCAACTAGGAATAGGCAATGGTTGCAGTAAACCAGCTGGATGTTGGTGTTCAGTTTTCACTTGTTGACAATCCAAACATTTAGCTATGTATTCAGCTACTTCAAATTCCATACTAGGCCAGAAATATTCTTTTCTTAACATGGTGATAGTCTTCTGGTAGCCTGGATGTCCTGAGTGAGGGGTTTTATGAACTTCATCCAGAATCAGTAATTTAACCTTAGGCACATTAGGCACATACAGTTTGTCCTTAAACAATAAAAATCCATCTTTATTTAGACTATAACCTTTTATTATACTTTCTGTAGGTTCTTCTTTAGCTGTAACTTGTAATTTTTTATAAATTTCATCCTGTTTTCTCCCTTCTGTCAGCTATTCATTTAAATTATAGGCATAAGTACTAATCGTTGTTGTAAAATCCAGTTTTGTGTTTCTTCTTAAAGAATCGGCCACCTTATTTTCTTTTCCTTTTATGTGTTGAATTTCAAAGTCGTATTCACTTAAGAAGGCTAACCACCTTACTTGTCTTGCATTTAAGTTGGGATGATCTAAAAGGTATTTCAGACCCTTATTATCAGTCATTAAAATAAACTTTCTGCCTATTAAGTGGTGTTGCCACATTTTTAAAGCATGTATAATAGCAGCAAGTTCTAAGTCATAAGTTGCATAATTATTTTCGTGGATTTTTAATTTCCTGGACTCATAGGTAATGACATGCCCGTCCTGAGTCAGCACACCGCCTAAACCATCATTACAAGCATCGGTGCAAACCACGAAATTTTTATTAGGATCTGCAATTCTTATAATAGGTGCAGTTGTTAATAATGTTTTTAATTTCTTAAAACTTTCTTCACATTTTAAATTCCAATCGAATTTCTTGCCTTTCTTTTGCAAAGAAGTGATTGGATTAGCTATTTTTGAAAAGCCTTCAATGAATCTCCGGTAATAACCGGTAATTCCCATGAATGACCTAACATCTGTTATGTCTTTTGGAACCGGCCAATCTTCGATTGCCCGAATCTTTTCAGGATCAACTGGAATCCCTTCCTTAGTCACTACGTGACCTAAGTACTGGATTTCATCCTTAAATAAATCACACTTGCTGAACTTTGCAAAGAGTTGTTGCTCTTGCAGCTCCTGTAAAACTATTCGTAAGTGTTCCTTATGTTCCGATTCATTTTTAGAATAGATTAAGATGTCATCGATAAACACGACAACAAAATTATCTAAGTAATTATGTATTATATTATTCATCAAGCACATAAAGACAGCTGGGGTGTTGGTAAGCCCAAATGGCATTACGACAAATTCGTAATGTCCATACCTCGTCCTGAAGGCTGTCTTGAAAATGTCCTCGTATTCAATTCTTACCTGATGATATCCTAATCTCAGGTCTATCTTGGAGAACACCGTAGCTCCTCGCAGCTGATCAAACAGATCATCTATGCGAGGTAACGGATATCTGTTTTTAATTGTCATTTTATTTAGTTGACGGTAATCTATGCATAGTCGCATGGTTCCGTATTTCTTTTTAACAAAGATTACTGGTTCTCCCTAAGGAGACACACTGGGTCGAATGTACTTCTTATCTATTAACTCCTTTAACTGCGATTTTAGTTCATTAAGTTCTAAAATATTCATGCGATACGGAGCTTTCGAGCTAGGTACAGCACCTGGTACCAGCTCAATAGTGAAATCTAGTTCCCTCCTAGGAGGTAATCCTGGAATTTCCTTCGGAAAAACATCAGTAAATTCATTTAAAATAGGAATATCCTCTATTTTTATTTTATCTTTTTCAGATTTACTTGCCTCATATGTAATAGTTACAGCATAGGCTTTGCACCCTTTCCTAACTGCTCTTTTAAGTTGTAAGGCAGAAATCTGCCTGACTACAGTTTTCCTAGGAATACCCTTGACTATTACTGACTGTTCATTATTATTTACGCACGTAAAGGTTTTATCAAAACAGTTTAAAACTACCTTGTGCTGCTCTAACCAATCCATACCAATAAGTAAGTCATACAAGCCAAGTGGCAAAACATTTAGCTTAACAGTAGTTTTAAAATCATTCATATCTAAAGCACATTCCTTAACATAACAGATTACTTTCCTTTTTTCCCCCAGTGGCTAATTGAACCAACTATGAACTATCAAACCTTTCAACAGTTAATTTACACCTTTCCACTATCTGAGGTGAAATGTAACTAAGACTAGCCCCTGGATCTATTAAAATAGTTACTGGGGTTTGATTAATCATACCTTCCACTTCCACCATGGAAGTCTAATAATCAGCTTGGCAGTTCTCCAATGCTGCATTTATTCTGGGCATAGTCCTTGCAAAATATTCAACGGTCATTTCATCCTGCACAGTGTGAATATTGCTGTTTGGCTTCTTCCGATTTGGGCAAACCGAAGCATAGTGCGGGCCATTGCACTCCCAACACTTAACAGGTTCCTTTCGTTCAAAATTCTTAGTGAAATTTCCATGATTGTTTGAAGCTTCCTTGCCCTTGAAGTTATTGGAATTATTAGAAGCACCATTTCTGTTTCCCTGGAAGTTCTTGCCATTTGAGTGATTTCTATTCTTATTATTTCTGAAATTCTTCTGGGGTACAAATTTCTTTTTCTTGAACTCAGGCTGATTACTATTCTTTTTAGCCTTCTAGTTGGCTATACCTTCTTTCTTTTTGTTCTGTTCAAAATAGAAATTTTCCTTCCTCATGGCTTCTTCCAGAGTCTTTGGGTTATCATACTCGATTCTGTCCTTGATGTTATATGGCAGACAGCTGAAAAACCACTGCACTTTAGGTTTCTCATCAACCAAATAAGGTACATACCTCAACAAGCTTAAGAATTTACTGTTTAAGTCCTTCATAGTCATGGATCCTAACTTTAACTCGTAAAATTCTTTAGCTTTCTCTTCACATTATTGTTCGGACAGAAATTTCTTCTTGAAGTACCTTTTAAAGGTACTCCAATTAACCTCTTTTTCCTTGACACCCTTAACTCTCTTCAGATCTTGCCACCATATGTCTACTTTTCCAGAGAGATTATAGATTGCCATTCTTTCCTTCAACTGATTTGAATAGTTATATATCTGAAAATATTTCCTCATCCCGGATAACCAGGACTCTTCCTCTTCCCCTCTTTCAGTCTCTCCATTGAAAGTTGGGGGCTTTATTTTTTTGAACTCTCCGGAAATCTCTTCATATGGCCTGTACTTTTTCTTTCTGTTATACAACTCAGCCTCACTACTGTCACTATTAGTGTAATAGCTTTGTTGTTCCATGAATCCTTTAGATGATGAACTGCTTTCAGCTTTAGCCAGTTTCATCTTTTTAGATCCTTTCTGATGGCTAGCTTCCTCAGATTCGGATCTTTTGCTCCTTCCTTCAGTCTGAATTTTTTCTATCAAGATTTGGTTTAACTCCTCCTGAGTCTTTAATATCCTCTCGTTATCCTTCTTAACTGATTCCATTTCAGTCTTCAAATCCTTTATAGTCTGTATCAGCTCCGAAGAGTGAGCAGTTATCTCTTCTAACACGGGCTCTCTGGACATTTGTATTGTCTCGGTGTTTGGAGACTCCTCCTGAGCATATTCTCCCAGGTTCTCCATACCTGCCTGTTATATTTAGAAAAAAAGAAATTTTCTGTTCTTTACATAAAACAAAATACAGGTTAGTACATTATTTTTGTTGTTCTGTGGGAAACTAGTTGGGCCACAATGAGGCCTAGTATTTGAACCATGCTCTGATACCATATGTCATAACCCCAAATTTTTAAGAAAATTTAAAAAAAATTCTATAGTATATATACTCTTCTTAACAACAGTCATTAACTGAATTAATTAGTTTTATGTTACTAGAATTATAACTGAATGATCTTTTGATTATACTTAACCTTAAAGAATAGTTTCTTTTCAGTCACTGATTTGTTTTCTGCTTGCGACTACAAGGGGGATTGTCATGACAGACTGGGCTTACTTAGCTTCCGAGCTAATGCAGCAGTTTTCCTTCTCTTACAGATATACAGGTAATGTTCGGGTTGCTGCTAACAATCTCTAAAGTAATAAATAACGATTTGCTCTACACAATCATTCAGTAAAAGTATATGCATGCTAGCCAGATTTACCAGGCTTCTAAAGGTAAAGCTTTTCCTATAATCTCCTTTAAGATCTTACTGATAGAAAGTTGAAATAAATAGAAGTAAATAAATGTTTCTTATCTAGCACAGTAAATATAATTGGGTTACCATATCCATATCTAATTCTACTCATTCGTAGTTACTGCAACATGCCAAGTTTAAATTCAGAATATGTTTTGATTTGCAATTGCAATTGTAAAGGATATGGTAGTTAAAAATATCAACATATACTTTTCTTACTTCAAGCATTTATCAATTTTATTGCATGATACAAGTCTTCCTTTAATACTTTTAAGGATCTGCATTATTTTGGAATACTACTTTTATTTTCATGATCGAAGTTTGTATGGAAACAAACCTTTTCAAAAACATTCCTAGGTTTATTATACTTATGAGTACAATATTATTTCTATTCTGTGGGATTATAGAATCTTTTCATACTTATATACTCAAATGTCAAATACAATGTTCTTGTCCATATTATCAAGCCAAGAATGCTGAGTTTTCTCAAGCTATCAGTCAGATATCGACTTATAAAAATCTTCTATAACCCTTGGACTCGAATTTGATAAAGTCTATTTATCACTAAGAAAATGGATCTAAGACTACTAACAGGATATCATTCTACTAGCAAGTATCCAAGAGTAAACCATAATCCAAAATTCACATAGTGGGTTTACTATACTATTATAGACTTTTATAAATTAATGTTATTCCTTTTATCTTCCATTATAAACTTAGGACAGGACAATTTGTAATATGAAGTAGAATTATAAGCAAATTAAGTTATAGTAACCAACCTTAATATTTTGCTTTATATAAGTCATCACCTCCCAAGATAACTCTCCAAACCTAAGTATATGAGATCAACGATGAACAAAATCTATAGAGCAATGTTTTATATGCATTATTCTACTATTCATACGTGACTATATGAGACTAATGATAATCCAAAATCTTTTGAGTTTGACAATCATTAATCCAATGTTTATATGCTTGAATTTGAAGTGCAGGTGATTTGACTATAGAGTATCGACCCTATGGAATCCCTGCGTTATGATTTGGTTTGAAAAATCATTGGAAAGAATCCCGTCATGGAACTATAGAGTTCCCACCCACTACATGAAAATAATTTAAGGGCTACGTGGGCTCTTCCTAGCCACGCACTATTGTTTAAAATGGTTGACTTAACCCTAGTCTTCAATTCTCCATTGCCTACGGGCCTTGGCCGCTCTGCAATACCTCTGCAACTCCTCCTGCTCCTTCTCACTGCTCGCACTTTTTGCTAGTTGACTCCTTTGCTGGTTTGGTTTCTTGTGGTTTCGCTGCCGCACTGTGTGGAGGTTTACTGTGTCATGCAATTGCTGCTAGCCATTGAGTAGTGTTATAAAACCCTAGGATTTCTCCATCGTGATCGGTACTTCTTTATATTTCCACGAGCTCCACCTTCTTTGCAACGAATGAAGGGTTTACCCTTCCTCCTGCTCGTGGTAGTTTTACTGTTCGTTGGTGGCCATATCTCTTTCAAACTCTAAGGTATTACAGAGTTTTCTTTGACTTTCTACTTTAAAAATAATAGTTTAACAATTACATTCTTATGAGGGTTTTAATATTAAACTGTTCCTTCTCGCTGCAAGGTCGGACTCCTCCTCATGGCGTGGATGGTGCAAGGCTTCGACAGTTGGCTTTCTCCGGTAAGCCTAGTTTTAACCACAGTGTTCCCTCCTTGCTGGTTCTTAGGGCAGTTAGGGGATTTGGTTTCGTGATGTATATCTTGTGCTGTTACTTGGGTTCATTTGGTGAACCCTAACACTGCTAAAGAGTTCGGCTCTTTGTTTATTATGGAATCTTGGCTGAAGCCGAGACTGTGGGTTTTTGGGTTTTGTTTGAAAACTGTGTACAGCATGCAAGAGAATGTAATACTGTTTTCATAGGCTGTAAGTTTACTTTAATGTAAATATTACTGGCATCCATGAGGTGCCAAGAGGATGAACTCCATCCTCAATGCATTTTTAAGATTTTTAACAGGGTTTACCCTGTATTTGGAGCTATGCGCTGCTTATACTATCTTTAATTAAATATTATGTTACTGTACAGTTTTAATTCCATTACCGTTTAAATTTTGATTTATTAAGTTTATATGTCTTCGTATAATGGGTTCTTGTTAATTTTGATAAAAATACTTGGTATATTTTAAGTTATCATTTCATGGTACTTGCTGGTAGATTTTTACTGCATTTTGATAATAAACAGAGTTAATGATTTTATAAAATGTTATAAGAGTTATACTTATCATATTGAAATAATTTTGAGGTTCTAAATGACATTTAAAAGTCATTTGACTGTATCACCATGCTTACAGGTTTTTATACTGTAAAAAATCCTGCTAATGAGAAGAGATAAACTATTACTGTAATTTCTAAATAATATAAATTTATATACAAAAGTTAATAGGATATTAATATCATTGTTTCTAATACCCCGGTTATTATTTCTGTAATACTTATTACTGTTATTATTTGTTCTTCTTATAATCTTTTATATTTATTACTTTTTATATTTATATAAATTAATAATAGTTATTCTTAGTTTATAAATAATCTGTGAACAAGATGATTTCCAGTTATTAGATATAGTTTAACTTCAAGGTTGAGCATACTGCCATTCTAGAAATTATTTACTGTTCAGATAAGCATTTGATTCTTATTATTAAGATATCATTAGGGTTTCTGTACTTGATTAAAATTTTACTTTCTAAATAAAAGAATTTGTATAAGTTAATATTTTATCTAAACCCTTTATTAAGGGGTTCAATGTATTTGTTTTTACAATAAAATCTTGTCAACATACTTATAATTCAGACAGTATAATTTACTTCTGAACTGTTTTTAAAATAATAAGAACCCCACTTTATTTTAACAGAAATACTATGCCTATATGTATAAAATACAAGTATATTATTATTACTCCTATAATATTCATATTATCTTTCTAAGATTACTAAGCCTTCCTGTTTTTACCTTTAATTTATCTTGTAAACATGTTTAAGAGATAACACTTGTTATTTATATTCTTGTGTAATTTATGTTATATTATCTTTATTCTTTTGTTAGTAATTTGTTTTATTAGTTATAATGTCTGTTTATAAATCCAGAGTTTGGTTAACTCTATCTAAAGTTTATTTTATAAGCATAGATCTTAATCTTTATTCAAACAAAAGAGTAACAGTTCTGGAACTATTCGAACTCAGTCTAGAATAAAAGATAGAAAACAATGAAATAAATACATTATATAGACATTCATAAAATCTAGACCTTTCTGCTTTGACAGTAGTATCTGATCATTGTAAAATCATTCTTATTTTCAATTTATTATTAGACAAACAGTAGTGAAGTTACTCTGATTTAGAAGGAAGAAACTATAAGGTTGAATAGGAAATAAATCTAGTCTAAGTCTGTTGTTTATTCCTTACCATATAATATTATTGAAAATAACATACAGTTCTAGGAATTAGTTTTTAACTAAGACTCATACAACTGTTAATAAAATATCTTTTCTGAAAGGTAGATAAAGAAGCAAACTACTACTCTGAAATTTCATCATGCTATCTTTACTTAAATTTACCCCTGTACTGGAGTACGGTCTGGTAAAACCCAGATGTGGAAAAATACAGTGGGTATTTATCTTTCATCAGCAGATTCTATTACTGATACTAAAAACATCTACTTCACTAAACCAGTAAAACATTCATATCATAACATTTTACCATTTACAGTTTATTAAAACATAGATAGTTAAGTGACAGAACCTGCTTCAGCCTTGGACAACAACAACAATGGGAGGTTGTTCCTCCCTACCAAATCCTAGAAAGTGCTCAAACAACGACTTCTCAAGACCCCCGAGCTTGCTCTGGTCTTCTTGGATGGAACTAGGTGCAACAATTTTCAGATACCAGTCATCAACTCAGTATTAATCCAGAACTTATCAGTAAGTTCTCCCAGCTATCAAGCTGTAATAAACCAAGTTACTGCAACAATCCTCTCAGAACAACTTCCTTACTGTTTTTCCCTCTTTCCTCAATGAATTTCCTGAATATCATTCACCTGAATGAATCCTCTCTGGAAAATATCTGAGCAGCCCCAGCTCTCTTCATTGAGTACTTTTAAAAGATTGCCTAGGTCTTTTTTGGGTTAATTGTCATTTAATGAACCACCTGCTCTGATTCCACTTTCTTGGGGAATCATGACCCCAAATATAGGGAAGTTTCCACCTACAACTTAGGAAGTGTTTGAGGATGCTGCCACTTGTCTTTTGCCCTCCACCTAGTTCCATCCACCAATTTGACCAGTAACCTCTTTTTAACAGCTCTCCCATGCTGTTGTCTCCACAATTTATTTATTAATAATAAAATATTTTGAATTACATTCCACTTCTGTTGACTCTGCTGAGTCATCAGTTCCTACTTAGCATTAATTTAACATAATGCCTCATGAATATAATAAAAACAATTAACATTATTTTACAAAATTGGGGTATGTGACAAAACCCATAGGTTTTTGGGGGAAATTTAGTAGATCTAGTTTAGAAATGAGGTTATGCTACATAAAACATTGCTTTTTCATTTCTCTCCATGAGTTTATATCTTCATGGCTTATTTTGCTGCTCTCCATTTACTTGTTTTACATTTAAAATGTTAGTATTTTTTTTAAATATTTATAGAAAGACACAAAAAAAACATTAAAACATCCACTTTAATAAATATTAGAAACTAAATATATAAACTATCATCTTAGAAAACTATTGTTTAAATGATGTCTTGGATCATCTCTTTTATTGGCTACATCTGTGTTAATACCTCTTCTTTTACTTTTTACTTATGCTATTTTTATTTGGATATTCAATAATCAACCTTCATCTCTTTTATTCCAAATGAGAGGGAGAAACCAACTTAGCAAAGAATTTCATACATATAAATAAAAAATAGCACCCACATCTAGCACATCAACTAATTAACATAACACGAAGGAGGCCATACCATTGCAAACAAAACTGACAAATAATTTGAAGTGTAAATAAATGAGCACATATATAGCTTATTAGCAAATTTATACTACAAGCAACCTAAAAAAATACAAGAATCATAAACAAAATAGTGCTCTCAAATGCCAAAACTACTCTCACAAGCAAACAAGACATGACACCATCCATTCTTATAGAGGATAGGGTAGATTAAACTATTCTCACAAACAAACAAGTAGAAAATAAAATAAAGAATTAATGTCATTAACAACCCATAATGCTTTTTTCAAGCACACGCATAGGTTTTTGGGGATAATTTAGTAGAACCGTGGTTTAGAAATGAGGTTATGGTACATAAAACATTGTTCTTCATTTCTCTCCATATGATTATATCTTCATAGATTATTTTGATGCTCTCCATTTACTTGTTTTACATTTAAAATGTCAGTATTTCTTTTAAATAGTATATAGAAAGAGAAAAACAATAAAACATCATCTTTAAAAACGATTAGAAAGTAAATATATAAAGTATCATCTCAGAAAACTATGGTTTGAATGATGTCTTGGGTCATCTCTTTTATGGGTTGCATTCATGTTAGTCTCTCTTCTTTTGGTTTTATTTTATGATATTTTTAATGAGATCTTCAGCAATAAACCTTCATCTCTTTTATTCCAAATGAGAGGGAGAAACTAACTTAGCAAAGAATTTCATACATAAAAAGGAAAACTAGCACCCGCATCTAGCACATCAACTAATTAACCTAACATAAACAAGGATCCCATACCATTGCAAACAAATCTAACAAATAATTTAAAGTGTAAATAAATTAACACACATATATCATATTAGCAAAATCAGACCACAAGCAACCTGAAAAAGACATGAATCATAAACAAAATAGTTAACTCAAATGCCAAACCTTCTCTCACAAGCAGGAAAGACAGGACACCATCCATTTTTATAGAGGATAGGGTAATTAAAGTAACAAATAAAATAAATATTCAATGCCATTAAAAACCCATAATGTTTGTATCAAGCACATCCATAGGTTTTTAGGAATAATTTAGTAGATCTGGTTTATAAATGATGCTATACTACATAAAACATTGCTCTTCATTGGTCTCCATATTATTATATCTTCATGGCTTATTTAATTGTTCTCCATTTACTTGTTTTACATTTAAAATTTTAGCAATGCTTTTAAAATATTATATAGAAAGCCAGAAAAAAACATTAAAACATCAAATTTCAAATTGATGGGAACCTAAATATAAAAAGTATAATCTTAGAGAACTATGGTTTGAATGATGTCTTGGATCATCTCTTTTATGGGATACATCTGTGTTGAACCCTCTTCTTTTGGTTTTTCCTTATGCTAAAGTTTATTGGGATCTTCGATAATCAACCTTCATATCTTTTATTCCAAATGAGAGGGACAAATGAGCAGATGATTTCATACATATAAAGAAAAAATAACACCCACATCTAGCACATTAACTAATTAACATAACACGAACAAGAATCCCATACCATTGCAAACAAATCTGAAAAATAATTTGAACTCTAAATAAATTAACACACATGTAGCAAATTAACAATTTCATACCACGAGCAACATAAAAAACAATAAGAATTGTAAACAAAATAGTGCTCTCAAATGCCAAAAATACTCTCACAAGAAAGCAAGACAAGATACCGTCCATCTTAAAGAGGATATGGTAGATTAAACCATTCTCACAAACAAACAAATAGAAAAATAAAATAAACCATCAATGCCATTAACAACCCATAATGTTTTTATCAAGAAAACCCATAGGTTTTTGGGGATAGTTTAGTAGATTTGGTTTAGAAATGAGGTTATGCTACATAAAACATTGCTTTTTCATTGCTCTCCATATGAGTATATCTTCATGGCTTATTTTGTTGCTCCCCATTTACTTGTTTTACATTTAAAATGTTAGTATTTTTTTTAAATAGTATATAGAAAGACAAAAAAACATTAAAACATCGTGTTAAAAAAAGATGAGAAACTAAATATATAAAGTATCATTTTAGAAAACTAGGGTTTAAATGATGTCTTGGATCATCTCTTTTATGGGCTACATCTGTGTTACTCCCTCTTCTTTTGGTTTTGCATTATTCTATTTTTATTTGAATCTTCACTAATAAGCCTTCATCTCTTTTATTCCAAATGAGAGGGAGAAACCAACTTAACAAAGAATTTCATACATATATAAAGAAACTAGCACCCACATGTAACACATCAACAAATTAACATAACACGAATAAGGAGTTCATACCATTGCAAAGAAATCTAACAAATAACTTGAATTGTAAATAAATTAGCACATGTCTAGCATATTAACAAATTCAGATCACAAGCAACCTAAAAAAGACAAGAATCATAAACAAAATAGTGCTCTCAAATGCCAAAACTACTCTCACAAGCAAACAAAACAATACACCTTCCATTGTTATAGAGGATAGGGTAGATTAAACTATTCTCACAAACAAACAAAAAGTAGCAAATAAAAGAAAGAATTAATGCCATTAGCAACCCATATTGTTTTTATCAAGCACACCCATAGGTTTTTGGGGATAATTTAGTAGATATGGTTTAGAAATGAGGTTATGCTACATAAAACATTGCTCTTCATTTCTCTCCATATGATTATATCTTCATAGCTTATTTTTCTCCTCTCCATTTACTTGTTTTACATTTAAAATGTTAGTATTTTTTGAAATAGTATATAGAAAGACAAAAAACATTAAAACATCATCTTTAAAAAAAGATGAGAAAGTAAATATATAAAGTATAATTTCAGAAAACTATGGTTTAAATGATGTTTTGGATCATCTATTTTATGTGCTACATCTATGTTACTCCCTCTTCTTTTGGTTTTTGCTTATGCTATTTTTATTGGGATCTTCAATAATCAACCTTCATCTCTATTATTCTAAATGAGAGGGAGAAACCAACTTCGTAGAGAATTTCATACATATAAAGGAAAACTAGCACCCACATTGCAATGTCCCTAAAATCTATTAAAAACAAAAATTAAGTTTAATAACACAACCAAGATCTAAGGGACATCTATAATTATCTTCAGGGTTGTATAAACTTAATAGGAATAATACTTGTATTCATGTTCTGGATTTACTCTTGTAGGTTAGTACATGGCGTTCTATTTTCTTACTATGATATTTACTGTCGTTGATTTGTATATGATGTTTCTTGTATATTTATGCCATTTATTTGTTCATACTGGTTTATAATGGATATTTTAAATACATAACCTAATCTTGTTTACTAAAATGACGAGGCTAACTTACCTTTGCTTCTAAAGGGAAAGAGAGGCTAGGCTTACATATGACTAAATCGGAAAGGTAAGAAAGACTCCTATGGCTCGGGATTACTTATTTCGTTATGAGCTAATGCTTGAGGTATCTGTTGTTTTGAAGGTGCTATGTAGTTGAATATATGTTGAGTGAATGTTCTAAAGAAGGCACAAGAACTGGCAAACAAATTTTATAAACCCTAAAAGCTAAGGGTTTAAGTGCTTGGTGTAAAACATAACCAAATTAAAAAAGGGAAAAAGACTATAGGGAAAGGGTAAAAATTGAATCCTTAGTGGGATTTGGTTGTTGCATTTAATGTGGGCCATGTGATGGCATCGTGGCTCCCTCCATGCTGGCAGAGGCTTAAAACCATCTCTAGGGTTTCAAAAACCCTCCTTTGCATGTTGGACATTTGTGGGAGTGAGATCCCTAATTAGGGTTTCAGTGGCAGAGGCACGGTCAAAGGAGTTACAGGGTTGTTTATGCTTCTAAGGTATACGCTCCTTCCCTGTAGTATACCTTTCTTATTTGCTTAATATTTTTCCTTTGTAGCATGTTCTGATATCTTCCTGGTTTTCATGGTAGGTTCTTCATTTTGGAGCAGGCTTGCGACAGAGGGGAGGAAGACCAGAAAGCCATGACTTGGTAATCCCATGCGCAAGGGTCTTTAGCCTCTGGTTAGTCATTTGTGATTTGAAAGGATATAAGGATGCTCTATTTGTATTTTTAATGGCTTCCATTTAGAGTTTGCAAGGGTTAAATTTAATTGCGGGCCTATTCAGGAGTTGGCTAAAATTGTAATGTGATATCAATTGTGGGTGATATGCTACCTAAATAAAACCCTATTTCTGGAATTCCATTGTTGTACCATTGTTAAGGATGCTCTGTATTAGTTTTGATTTGAAATGCTGAAAGCTGGTAAAAGAGGTTGTAGATCGTGGGCTTAGTCTTTTCGTTTTGATGTCTTGATCTCTGTATAATTCTCTACGTTTAAATTGGTTTCTCTGTGTATTTAAGAGAAAGTCAGCAAATGTAGTTTTATTTCTTAAATTTATTTGTGCAAACATTGTCGAGAGCACTGTATTTATGTTATAAGGGAGGGATATTTTGTTAGCAGTTCCATTTCCAGGAATGGAACTATGGGTAATATTGCTTGTATTTATTACTTGGGTGTGAAGTCTGTTGTCTAATTTGCTTCACTGCAGAAGCATGGGAAAATCCCTAGCTCTGTTCTTTATTTAAATTTTTAATGTGGCTTCATACATTTATAATCCAATGCTGAAAGCGTGGCCCTTCCTTCTACAGGGTGGATGGCAACATGACCCTATGGCTTTCGATGGTTAGTTGAAGGGTGTCATTATACCTTGGATAGGTTTAATTAATGGTTTAAGTAATAGTATAAATATCTTTAATGTTTTACGCGGGATTATAACCAACGCTTATGGGAATCTATGGTTATTGGCTTATCATTATTTTATTTTATTTCCTTTAAAAGAATAAGCATGCTTCCTATAGCCAACGCTTATGGGAATATATGGTTATTGGTTTATAGTTATTTTATTTTATTTCCTTTAAAATAATAAACATGCTTCCAACCAATGCTTATGGGATTTAATTATTGTTGGGTTATTTTTATTTTGTGTATGACTTAAACATGCTCCAGCCAACGCTTAAGGAATTTGATAGTTGGTTGGTTATGGTGATACCTTGGTTCACATATTTGGATGGATGTTATTTTTACTTAATTATTTTTAATGGGTTAAGCAGGCTTGTAGCCAATGTTATGTGTAATTGATAGAGTTAAAATCGCAGTTCTGGAAATGTCGATTTATGTGGACTTGAAATCCAAGGGATTTGATCCTTGGTTCATGACTCTGTTTTATTGTTTACATGTCAAGCATTATTTAATTGATAGTTTGTTTATTTGGTTATATTGGTAAATATATGTGTCTCTTTAAATGTTAGTTAAACATTGGTTGTATTTGTAATCCTTCGTGGATGTTCAGTAATAATATGGTAGCATTTTATTTCTAGGTTTAAACCCTCTGTGATGATTTGTTCAGGTGCTGAGTATATAATCTAGATTTAATATTAGAGCTCCAGCACGAGCTTTGCTTGGTTGGAGCGAATACTTGCTTGGAAAATAAATCTGTCCTATCTATTAAAATGCTTAGATAGTTATTTGATGTTATTTCTAGGATCTAGGATTTCTATGTGTGGGTTCAAAGTTGTTTACGAGGTTTTGGAAATGGTTTATCATAATCTTTATAAGAGCTAAATGTTAAAATTCTATTTTAAACCCTAATACATTAGTAGGATATTTGAAAATAATTTATTACAACCCTTATAATAAATTTACCTTAGATTCTATCCTAAACTATAAAACATTTAAAAACATTTATTCATGTACATGAAGGGTGAAGGATGATTTACAGCTTCCAATACAAATATTAATAGTTGTAATCTCATTCTATAAACATAATTCAAAACAGAAATAAATATGGAATGAAGAAAGACCTAGTACCTGCAGTTTAGTAGCTTGTAAGGGCTCTATCACCCTGCACACTTCAACACACAAAATTAATACGACACACTCTATTTTTGAATTGAAGAGTGGTAACTGGATGACCTCAGAACTTCCACATTCCTCCTAACCATGACCCAAAACCATTCCTGGTTCTTAATCGAATCCCCCCCAGATGGCTCCAACATGCAAGAGAAAACTAGAACTCCTAAGGATGAGGTCGTTGGTACTTGGAAGTTAGGTTATGTATTCTCTAAGTGTTGGTTTTGGAAATTCTCTCCAATCCCCTCCAAGAATAATGATTAGATCCCCTAAGCCTTCTCTTGGATTTTCTCTTATATATATTCCTTTGGAAAAGGGGCAATTGGTTAACTTTAGTATAAAATAGGGAATTTTGCATGGCAGTTTGCATGCCCGGTTGTATCCGTATATTTGCATAGAATTAGAAAATATCGGGATTTGGGATATTACAGTGGTATCAAAGCTATCTTCTTGGCCAGCTGTGGGCTTAAGAAATGAGAAATAGATGAATATAGAAGGAGACCCTTTGTAACCTATAGGAGAAGAAAGGGTAGATACACAGGGGAATTTGAGGATATCCAACTAGAGGATATCAGCTCAGACATGGAACAAATAGGTATACACTATGACAAGGGAAAAGGAATGGGAGAAGAGGAGGACAGGATGGAGTTTCGCAACATAGGTATCTGCATTGCAAGATTTAGCCAAAGGGAAAAAAGATGTACTCAATGAAATCAATAGATTATCTGCAAAACCAGAAATAGGTATCAATAGTACACCTCCCTCACCAGTAGATCGAGGATCTACAAGCATCAGTGGAAAGGTTGCGTACACTAATATATAGAATACACCACACATATATAGCAGACCTTCCAACAGGCCTATCATGCCTCACTTCTTGGCAAATACAGTAGGTGGTTCAGTCATGCAAGTAGAACCTAGCAAAACTTTTGGGGCTTATTGTAGGAATACAGAGACTTAGGGGATGAGTTTCATGCTGCCATGTCTTTTTCGGATTTCTGCAACATGAAGAGTAGGAACAGGACCAGTAATTTCAACAAGGGATTCAATCACAACTATGAGTTGCAGAAGACCTTGGGAAGGTTGACCATCCCAAACTTTGATGGGAGTCACGGATGTTCAGCGAGGATATGGGTTCAAAATTTGGATACCTACTTCCAACTCAATCCCATGACAGAGAAAGATGCCATTAAATTGGCTACACTCCACCTAGACAGAGAGGCTCACGAGTGGTGGCACCACAGATTGGTGACATTGGGTCACAACACCATACAATCCTATGGTGAGTTCACTCAGAAGCTCATGGAGCGGTTTGACAGGAAGGATCCAGAGATACATTCTAGGGATTTGGCTCAACTCAAACAGATAGGTAGTGCAGAAGCCTTCATCTCATAATTCCAGAGGATAGAGGGCATGGTAACAGATGTGTCAAAGAGCAGGATGACTATGTTATTCACCGAGGCCCTAATAGAGCCACTACAAGGATGGGTGAAATCCTACAAACCCCTAACTCTGTAGGATTCCATTAGCAGAGATAGATATCTTCAGGATTCAGTCCCAGAGAATAGGTTCTCACTCAAAACCAACTTTCCTGTTAGGGACAAGGACAAGAAACCTTTCCAGCAGGATGTTCCCAAGAAAACATGGTTAAACGAGGACACTAGAAAAGGCTTGAGGAGGAAGAAACTATGTTTCACTTGTTAGGAACCATGGGTACTAGGACATAGGTGTGCAGGGAAGGTGAAGTCTCACTACATCGAAGTATATTCGGACAATGATGAGGATGACTATGAGCAGGAAGCCACCAAAGAACTACGGGAAGCTGAGGAAGAATCACACCAGGGTGATACACCAGAGGGAGTCATTGCTACATTATCTGGAGTACCAAGATTCCATACTCTCAAGGTCAGAGGAGTAGTACAAGGTCATAGAGTAGGAGTATTGATTGATGGGGGAGCAACCCATAATTTCATTGACTCCGCTTGGGTAGCCAAGAGAGGTATTCAAACTGAGAATTTCAAAGGATTCACTGTAGCAGTAGCCGGGAACTCCAGCATGGAGTGCAACTACTAGATTCCAAAATTGAATGTCACCTTAGGTACCTATCAAATGACAGATTCATTCTATGTAGTAGATGTATCAAATACTCATGTAGTATTGGGTATTCAATGGCTTTATTCCATAGGGAAATACACTACAGACTACAGGGCAATGGAAATGGAATTCCAGGGGCCAGACAACAAACAGGTAGTTTTGAGGGGCATGAACACTTATCCCCCAAAATCGGTCTCGTTACAGAGAATGGAGGCAGTACTCCGATAGGATGATATAGAATGGGCTGCAGCATGTTTGGTCACCTTTAGGAAACCCCCAGAAACTAGCACACAACACCCAAGTGACATTCAGGCCTTGTTACAAAAGCATGAATTTTTTTTTAGGGACCTTCCATCAGGTAGACTGTCAGACCGAGGATTTGAACACATTATTGAGCTATAGGAGGGACACAAGTAGTCATTACCACTCCTTATCGGCATCCCAAAAGATACAAGGATGAGATCGAGAAAACAATCAAAGAATTACTGGAGCTTGGATATATTCGGCCCAGTTTTAGCCCCTTCGCATCCTCAGTAGTATTGGTCAAGAAGAAGGATGGTACACTGTGAATGTGCATCAACTATCGAGCACTTAAAAAAAAGACCATTAAGAATAGGTATCCCATCCCTAGAATTGATGAAATCATGGATGAACTTCGGGGAGCCAAATACTTCTCCAAGATTGATATTTGGTCGGGGTACCATCAGATCAGAGTAAGGGACCAATACATCTCCAAAATAGCTTTTCGCTGTCACTATGGTCACTATGAGTTTTTGGTCATGCCCTTCAGACTTACCAATGCTCCAGCCACTTTCCAGTCATGCATGAACCATACCTTCAGATTTCATCTACATAAGTTTTTGCTAGTATTCTTTGATGACATCCTGATTTACAGAAAAACATGGGAAGAGAATCTAAAACACCTAGACGAAGTACTGATCTTTCTAGAAGAACACTCGCTTTACGCAAATATGTCCAAGTTGGAATTTGGCATGAAGGAAATGTTGTACTTAGGACACATAATCAATGAGGAAGGAGTACAGATTGACATGGAGAAAATTTGAGCTATCAGAGATTGGCCCACGTAAAAAATAGTCATAGAATTGAGAGGTTTCTTAGGTATGTGCACATATTACCGACTGTACGTTAATGGATTCTCCCAATTTGCAGCACCCCTCATAGATCTCACAAAGAAGGGAGCATTCACCTGGATAGACTTAGCACAGAAAAATTTCAAGGAGATGAAAGTTATTATGACTTCTTGTCAAGTTTTAGCATTACTGGACTTCTCACAACCCTTTGTAGTAGAATGTGATGCCTCATGGGAAGGGTTAGGAGCAGTATTGATCCAAAATCATCACCCTATTGGATTTGAGAGCCGTAAACTGAAGAACTACGAGTGCCACTACTCCATATATGACAAAGAGATGCTAGCCATCTTACATGCTCTCAAGAAATTTAGACAGTACCTGGTGGGAAGTAAGTTCAAAATCAAAATATATCATAACAGCCTCAAGTATTTCCTAGAGCAGAAGGAACTGAATGAGCGCCAACAGAAATGGGTCAGCAAAGTACAAGCATATGATTTTGAGATCGAGTATGTAAAAGGTAAGAATAATGTAGTAGCTAATGCATTATCCAGGTGTCCAACCTCACTATCTCTTAGGAGTATATCCACAGATTGGAGGGCACTTCTCTTAGTAGAATACTCCAAAAATAAATTCGCTTACGAATTATTGGATGGACAAATTTAGGATGACAGGTATAGGATTGTTGATGACATCATCTATTACAAGAACAAGATATACCTCATCCCTGAATCCACGTTGAGGAAAAATATCATACAGGCAGCACATGACTCTCCATTATCAAGACATCAGGGTTTCTTGAAGACCTACAGATAGATCCAATAGAGATTCTCATGGAAGGGCCTCAAAGGAGAAGTTATGCAGCACATACGAGAATGTAGCATCTGTCAACAAAACAAGGTTGAGACAATCCATCCAGCAGGGTTGCTTCAGCCACTACCAATTCCTGAACAAAAGTGGGAAAGCGTCTCCATGGACTTCATTACAGGATTGCCCAAGGTCCAAGGGTGGGATTTTTTATATGTAGTAGTTGATAGACTGACCAAGTTTACACATTTATTTTCTATATCATTAGATTACTATGTAGCTCAAGTAGCTGAGTTATTCTTCAGGGAGGTCTTCAAGTTACGTAGGTCACCTAAGACCATTATCAGTGATAGGGATAGTAGATTCATAGGTGCCTTCTGGCAGGAACTATTTAGATTAGTGGGGACCAAACTAGCTACCAACATGAGTTATCATCTCCAGAGTGATGGAAAAATTGAAATAGTCAACAAATGGATTGAAGGATATCTGAGGAATTACGTAACATGGCAGCAACGAACCTGGATCAAATGGCTACACTTAGGGGAGTACTGCTACAATACTACCTATCACATTTCTATTAGGATAACACCTTTTAAGGCATTATATGGCTACGAGGCCTTGGACTATGCAGATTTGGCATTTGGAGACAGTAGGGCTTCTAAGGCAAAGGGTAGGATACAAGACAGTCAAGATATTCTTAAAATCTTGAAGGAAAACTTACAAACATCCCAGAATCAACAAAATTTATATGTAGACAAACATAGGATTGAGCAGAGCTTTGAGGTAGGGGATTTGGTATACTTAAGGCTCCAACCTTATAGACAACCTTCGCTTAAGAAGAAAGGAGCGGAAAAGTTAAAACCTTGCTTCTATGGACCCTAGAGAATAATCAAGAAAGTGGGAGAGGTGGCATACGAACTAGAACTACCACATGAAAGTAAAATTCACAATGTGTTCCATGTGTCCAACCTGAAAAAGGCCTTGGGGAAACACATTGCTCCATCAATAGAATTACCTCCTTTAGATGATGAAGGACTACTGACACTGATTCCTGAACGGATCATACAGAATAGAGAAAGGAAACTTAGGAACAAGGTAATTAGGGAATACTTGGTTCAATGGAAAGAACTACCGCCAGAGGATGCCACATGGGAAGGTGAATAGGTATTGTAGCATCCCAGTTTACAGTTGCTTGAGGACAAGCAATCTCAAGCGGGGAGCACTGTAATGTCCTCATTTGATTAGGCATTGAGGACCAAAACTGCTAACCTATGTGATTCCTGTGGTTTCGAGTGGTTACTGATAGTTGGGGAATCATCTAAGGACTGATGCCATCTATAGAAAATCTAGGGCATCAATATTTTATCACCATTAAGTCAAGAAGGGCCATCGAGGCCAAAGGCCACCATCATGCATGCCATATAAGAATTATTTAATGATGCATGCACATATTTATGTCTCCAGGCGCATGCATGCAAGTCAACTGCAAATTAGAAATTAAAGTGACCTAATTAGGTCAAAGGTTAGGGTTTTTGCAGTTAAAAGTTATAAAAGGAAGATAAAGTGAAAGGAGACTTACTTTTGACGATTATTATTTTGGATCTCTTGAATAGCAGCATAGTAGTTTGGGTTGGAGACGACATCTTCAGCTAGCGGGGTTTCAGCAGTGAGATATTTGCCCTAGTATCATTCAGGGTAAGCCATACTGGTTCACCATTTTCTCTTCCATTTATTCATAGTTATCCAGTATACGACATAGATTGTTGCAGGGGAACGTATGCAGCTGTAAGGGGTTTTCAGCTAGAAATCCTTAATCATTCGTTGAGTTTTCATATCTCAGTTTACCTTCAAAACCCAGGCACCATTCTCATCATTGACATATTTACTCCATTACTTGGTGATTATCAGATCCGATCATGCTCAATCCTGAGCAGTTATCAGCCATTTCGGGATCAGGGGGGCATGAGTAGCTTTACCTCTAGAACAATTCACTAGCCTACATAGAGACCTCAAAATTTCTGCATGTGCCAGGCATTCTCTCCAGCATAGGAAGGCTATCAGTCCTACAAATCAGCAGCTTCATCGGACACCTCCTTCACTGAAAATGTCACCCTTAGCTAATTCAGGGTTCGTGCTGCTGAGGTATCACCGAAAGTGGAAGATACCAGTTCATCTTCGATTCAGCTCTTTATGCATGCATACTCTCTCAGGAGCAGTCCAGCTAGCTTATCAGTGGTAAGTGTTCATTCTATCCTACAAACCCTAACCCTAAATTTTGCTATAAAATATGGAATTTTGAATGGTAGTTTGCATGCTCGGTTGTATCCGCATATTTGCATAGAATTAGAAAATATTGGGATTTGGGATATTACAAAGCACTTAGGTTAGAGGGTGATCCTCTAGTAAATAATTGGGAGGACTCTAAAACCCTCATCAAGTCCTAGTTCTACCATATTTGGTATGTAGAAGACTAGTGGATTTGTTGGAATTACTTTAGGAAAAGGTCGGGTTAAAGTGTGCAAGAATATACCACTGATTTTAGGAAGATGGATATCATGATGGGCATCTCACACAATAAACCAGATGTACTCCTTAAGTATTTGGTGGGTTTACATAGTCACATAAAGAGGTAGGTGATTTTATTCAATCCCAGGTAAATTGATGAAGCATGCGTACAAGAACAATACCTATAAAACATAGGTTAGAATAAAGGACAACCAAGTGGTTCAAAACAAAAGGAGATCCAAGTCGCTACTAAGGAGGGGAATAAGAAGTGGAAAGGAAATGAGAAGAGTACTACAACTATGACACGTACGTGCATTGATACAAAAAACCACTTCTACCATTTTTACAATGATGGTAGCATTAAAGAAAAGTGTTGGAAGCTATATCTAGAGTTGAACCCAAATAACCACTAGAAGGATTCCAAGAAGAACCACCTTCTAGCCACAGAGTCAAGCAAGGATTTAGAAAGTAGCTTGGATGTGGATGATAATAGTATTTACACCATACACTAAAAGGAAAAGGCCTTTGGTGATGGTCATGCTTATGATAGACTTTAAAGGATCATCACCAATATCACATATGATGGCAAGCCTTTAAAAATTGTCATTGTAATTTTCTTTAGAGACATTATTTTAAATATTGTTTCCAAATCCCTTTTCAGTGACACTTTTTGTGAGTGTTGTTAAAGTCCCATTGCCAATTCTCTCTTTGGTGAAACCTCTAGATATGATCCTTTATTGGTCCTCACTAATACCCATTGGTGAATTTTATGCTTATGATGAGACTTAAAGGGTCATCACCAATGTCACGTATGATGACGAACCTTAAAAAAGGTCATTGTAATTGTTTTTTAAGACATCCCTTTAAGGATTGTCACCAATCCTTTTTCAATGACACTTTTGGTGAGGGTTGTTACAATCATGTTTCCAAATCTCTCTTTGCTGACACTTCTACTAATGATACTTTAATGACCCTCACTAATACTCTTTTTGGTAACTTTTGGTGATTGTAAGAAAACTTCTTTCTACCATTGATCATTCTTTGAGTTTTTTATGATGTTATGTTACCATTGTTATAATTTTTGATACAAGATAATTCTTTACTACCACTACTAAGCCTCAAAATGGTTCCTTTTATATTACATTTACACAAAAGACTCCTTGTACTATATTAGTTTTTATGTGGTGGCTCAAGGCCCTACACATTGTTCATGAGACTTGAAATCAATAGTTATAACCAAATTCCCTAGTTTTTTGCCATGGATCATGGTCAGTGCATTATTATGCCTTTATATCATGTATTAAACCTTAAAAGGGTTCCATATATATTTAATAGGAAAACTATTCCTTCATAGGGGATATGTGGTGTTATAGGGCCTTACACATGGTGCATGGACCCTCAAAGAAAAAATTAGGGTCTAATCCCTAGTGTTTGGACCCAAACCATGGCTTAGATTCCATTTCCCATCCCTAAATTGACATTATTCCTTATACGTGTGCTTCTCTATATTTCTCAATTGTTTTTTTATACATTTCCACGATAGTGGCATCATGTCATTCGTATAAAAATGGATAATTAGTGACTACACGACCAAAAACATTAGTCACGGTTGGTGATTAACGACTACATGACCAAAAACATTAGTCACAACCATTTTTTTAGTTAAATACTACCAAATTTGAGCAATTTTAAGTGATCACAACTAAAAATGACCAGTGTAAACTACTAATTAGGCCTAGGGATAAAAAACACAACTAGATGAAAACTACATGAATATGAATTGGTCGTATTTCTTACCTAACAATATTTGAGTTTTAGTGGTAAGATAATTTTAGTGTTTGCAAACATATTGATGATCATAATTAGGATTTTAAATGTTGAATTAAACTAATGATATATCCTCGAGTACTTTTGATGGAGCCCAAGGGGGGACTAGGGAGGGGAAGGGAACATTTTCTTGCATGCCCACACTCTGTACATGTTCTTGCTTTCTTTAAATTTAAGATGCTCTGGCTAGTACATGAAATTGTGCATATTATAAGGTTTTTAGATGTAAAATAGGTTATAATATAATTCAACTAATTGATTTCACTTATAAGATAATCCTACACTTTGAAACACTATCTAATTTAGTCCTCAAATTCCTATACACGTGAAAGAACCTCTATATATTTTTACATATATAGTTCTATGTCTCTGTATACGTCAATGTTGCATCTGATGTAATAGACCTTAATTAGTCATCAAAGGGTTCATTATAAAATTACATGCCTCACTCTCTCTCTCTCTCTCTCATATATATATATATATATATATATATATATGTCAATATTGCATTAATATACTAATTTAGTCTTGTAAATGTAAATAGATTAAGTATAAGCTTTAAAATTTAAACACCTACAACTCTGTCTTTGAAGTCATCTTTCCTTGATTTAATGAAACCCTTTGAAACATATAAAAGTATAAATTGCATTTGATATTTGCATTTTTAACACCATATTACCATAAATTTTATTTATCTCTAATTCTTTTTGAAAATGCTAGTAAACATGCTTCTTTTTAGTCAATTCTGTTGCAATCCATACATTCACAGTCCATCCATACTTGTAAAATATGTAAATATAATACTTAATATAGTATGTAAAATAGGGAAACATAGTAAGAACCCTTATGATATATATGCTACCTCCACCTTAACCATGTGCCCATATACAATATAGGACTACACCACTACCTTCACTGTAATCATCAAATGGTTGAACAATATTTTATGTTCATCACTTAATTCATTTCATTATACATGGATGAACTACCTTGACCTCATAGTGGCATTATATCCTAAATTAGCTCAAATTTTCTTGCAATTTCTTACACAATCAACTAGGAAAATTCCATGGATACTTCATTAAACCTGGGTTGGCACCAAATTTCATTATACACATGAGTTGAACTACCTCGACCTCATAGTGCCATTATACCTCAAATTAGCTCGAATTACCTTGCAGATTTTTAGTAAGGAAGTCGATATCTTTGGGAGAGGGACCTACATTCTTGATATGACCTACAATACCCATACCTACTAATATGAGTATGATTTCCCACTTTGTAAGCTATGGGCATAGGATTATTCATGTTTCATATTGCAACCCAATTCTAGTTGTCCAATGGGATTTTTTTAGCATTTCAATGGACCTAACCGATTATATGGTGAATAAATGCCTAGATATTGTGGTGGCACTAGAAGTTATCTTTTGAATTTTGTAAGTAATTTAATTGTTTTGGTTAATTAGGTTTTATGCATCTCTACATTTTTGTTATGTATCTAAATATTTATGAGCAATTAATTTAAATATTAATTAAGTTGAAGATAGGGTAACACCATTTCAGTGAAACAACATGTTTTGACCTATAAAAGGTATTCTCAATTATTGTAAAAACCATCATTCAATTATTATTTCATTGTGAGTTTAAATTTGAATCATGTGGGTTTAGATTTCTTTTACTTCAAGTGGTATGAGATTTTTACGGGCCTCGACACCTTCTGCAGCTCCATTCTTCTCCACCTCTCACCTACTCCACTACTCTCATTTGTTGTTATTCCACTCGCCCTCCACCACCGTACTCCCCCATCCACTTCTCCAATATTCCCCTCTGCGCTGCTCCACCCTCGCACCCCATCCCCTTCTCCTCTATGTCATCCACCCACCTCCTACCTGCTCCCACACACCATCTCCAAAACCACCGCATCTTCTCCCTGCCCTCGCCATCGTCCTCACTACTTTGTTGTTCCCACCTGCACGACCTGCAAAATATATATATATATATATATNAATATATTTATAATATTTCAAATTTTGTTTTATTATATTAAAACAAAATAATAAAATAATTTTTTTATTATATAATAATTAATATAATCATTAATTATTATCCTTAAAATATCACCATCCTTAGTAAAACAAAAAAAAAAAACTCCTTGTACAAGCAGTATGTCAGAAATGAAGGAAATTAAGGATAGAATGGACGTTTTGGAAAAAAACCAAGCCCATGATTCTAAACATCTCAAAGGTTTACACTTAAGACTCAGCCAAATTGAAGCAGAACTACACAAGGGCAAAGAATTATCAGAAACTGTCAAAAAAGAAGTGAACAAAGCGGTATCTTGGGAGATGGAAGGAGTAAAAAGGGAAATATCAGTATTGTTTGAATCTAGATTAAGCAAATTTGAGCAAAATTTAGAAGGTACAATTACCACATTAGTTGGCAAGTGTCAAGCAAGGACCAACCATCCTTAAGTTCAATCCATCATAAGACAATGCCTCCTAGAAGGGAAATTCCACAAGAAGAGATTGATCACAATCACTCTCCAAATCATGAACCACTACTCTCTCCTCCAAAACTAAGTGGATATCAAATGAAACCCAAGTTACAATCGTCAAAATTCAATGATGACACAAAATGGATCATGGCGTAGATCAACAAGGCAGAAGAATTCTTTTCCATACACAATATCACAACTGATGAAGAAATGATAAAGTATGCCTCGATGCAACTAGAATATCTGGCATACAACTGGTACATGTGGTGGAAGGTTACAACACAGAAAACTAAGCACAATTGGAACACGTTAAAAAATGATTTATTTAAGAGGTTTGAAGATTTAAAATAAAAAGACTTCTTTGCAAAACTCACCAAACTGCAGCAGAAAGGTGACATCGATGAATACACCGATGAATGGGAATCCCTGGTGATACGTGTGTCGGAACTCATAGATAGTCAATGCCTACAAACTTATGTGTATGGACTAAAACCCTATATCATATATGAACTATAGCTACTAAATGTATCAACCTTGGACAAAGCGAGATGCAAGGAAAAAATCATTGAGGAAAAGATAAAAAAGACGTGGAACGGGAACCATGATAAAGATCGAGGTTCATCCAAAATACCAAAACCAACACCAAATACCAACCACCACATATAAGAAGTGACAACAAACCCACTTTATAATTCCAATGAATGAAAGAAGGAAAGTGTAAATATTGCGGAGAGAAGCGAGACCCAAGACATAGATGTTTGAAAAAAGAGACCACCAAGAACTTTCATCAATGTGAAGCAAAAGAGGAAGACAAGTTAGACAATGAGGAATCCGACATAGAAGAAACATGTGACATCCAAAATCCTCTGTCAGATTCCGAAGATGAAGAAATGCCCAAGATATCAATTGTATCCATAATAGGAATACACCAACCACAAACATTAAAACTTAAAGGGCATATAAAAAATATGTTGTCATCCTATTCGACACAGGAAGTACCCATAATTTCATTGACAGAAGTGTAGTAAAGAGGCTTAACATTTTCATATATCCAGTACCCAACATGAAGGTAATGGTCGCATATGGAAAAGAGATCGAAAAAGTGGGAAAATGCCACAAGGTTAAGCTGCAAATACAATACTATAACCTTGAGTCAGAATTTTATGGAGTACCCTTAGGAGGAGTTGATGCAATATTAGGAATTCAGTGGCTGAAAACACTAGCTACCTACTCAGAAAACCACCACGAACACTTTATAAAGTTTAAGTGGTAAGGAGAAAAATACAAATTGTATGGATTCCAACCCCCTCGCACACAAATTGTGTCATCCCACAAAATGGAGAAGCTAATTCGAAAGGGAGCACCAGCATATGTCGTACAATGCAAAGAGATGGAATTATTAACTTCAGAAGTGGTTAAACCATGTCAACCAAAGCTCCAAAGACTAATAAAAAAGTACAAAAAAATATTCGAAGATCTCCCCATGGAGTTACCACCATAAAGGAAGATCGAGCATGTCATCGAAATCAAGTCTGGATTAAGCCCTGTCAATGTTAAACCCTATGGGTACCCACACCATCATAAGACAAATATTGAAAGATTAATTCATGATTTACTGAAGTGTGGAGTGATTACAGAAAGTCAGAGTCCTTATGCTGCACTAGCAGTACTGGTACGAAAGAAGAATGGGTCATTTAGGCTATGCATCGACTACAAAGGACTAAATAAGATAACCATTAAAGACAAATTCCCCATTCCATTTATCGATGAAATGTTGGAGAAGCTGCATGGAGAAAGGTACTTTTCAAAATTAGACTTAAGGTCAGGATATTACCAAATCAGAGTAAGGCTAGAAGATGTGGCGAAGATAGCTTTCCAAACCCATGAAGGACATTATGAGTTTAAGGTAATTCCTTTTGGGATAAATAACGCTCCAGCGACATTTCAATCAACCATGAATAACCTATTTCAGCCATTCCTAAGGAATTTTGTACTAGTTTTTTCTATGACATCCTTATATACAGTAAGACATGGAAGGACCATCTCATACATCTTGAACAAGTACTTTCTATTTTAAAAGAAAATCAGTTCTACGCCAAGATGTCCAAATGCACGTTCGAAAAGGAATAAGTGAGATATCTTGGGCATGTAATATCTAAAGAAGGATTCAAGGTAGATCCAAAAAAAACAAATCAATCATAGACTAGCCAAAACCTAATAACATATCCAAGTTAAGGGGATTCCTCCGGCTAACTGGATACTATAGAAGATTCATCTGGAATTATGCGCACATATCTGCACCCTTATCCAACCTTCTAAAAAAGAATGCATTCTAGTGGAGTGAAGAAGTGGATAAATGTTTTGAAGCCTTGAAAGGAATTATGTCCTCCACACCTGTAATAGCTACCCAAGACTTATCCAAACCATTTTTAGTATAATGTGACAGTTCATGTTATGGTTTGGGAGCAGTACTAATGCAAGATGAACACCCGATAGCTTTTGAGAGCAGGAAATTAAACAAGCAAGAACAATTGAAGTCTACATAAGATAAGGAAATGTTGGAAATTATGCAGGAATTGGCAAAGTGGCGACAATACCTCCTATGGAGAAAATTCATAATATTCACAAACCATAATAGTATTCAATACCTACTTCAACATAAAACATTGTCCACAAAACAACAGAAGTGGATAGAAAAAATCATTGCTTTCAACATGGAAATAATACACAAAAAAGGGAAGGAAAATGTAGTCGCAGATGCACTCTACAGAAAACATGAGGATATTACCTCTTACTCCATCTTAGTCACAATTCCAAAATGGCTAGATGAAATACAAAGAAAATATGCCAAGGACCCAAAAACAAGCACTATAATTAACAATTCCAACCATGACCCTAAGTTTGAATGGAAAAATGATATCCTTTGGTATAAGGGGATGATTTATTTAATCTCAAACTCTAAGTTCAAGGTTAATGTAATGAAGGAATCCCATGATTCACTAGCCGCAGGACACATAGGATTCTTCAATCATATTATAATGCAAGAAGGTATTTTTTTGGAAGGGGATGCAAAAAGATATCCAACAATATGTGGCAAAATGCGACAAATTCCAGAGGAACAAAAGCAAAAATGTTTTAACCCTGGTGTTACTCCACCCCCTACACATTCCAAACAAGAAATGGGAAGAGATATCAATGGACTTCATCGATGGGTTATCGTCGTCAGAAGGAAAGGACAAAATCATTGTAGTGGTTGATCGATTAACCAAATTTGCACACAGTCTGGCAATAATAAAAAAAGTATAGATATATTTTGCAAAAATATCTACAAATTAAATGGCTTCCAAAAATTCATCGTCAACGACAGAGATGCAAAATTTAATGGAAAATTTTGGAGGGAAATTTTCAAACAAGTAGGCACGTCACTCAATATGAGCTCATCTTACCACCCACAAATAGATGGTTAGAATGAAGTTATAAATAATTGCTTAGAAGCATATCTACATTGTTTCATAACAGATAAACAAAACCATTGGTATCAATGGTTACACTTAGCAGAATGGTGGTAGAATTCAGCATACCACACCTTCGCAAAAATTACCCCCTTCCAAGAGTTATATGGGTATGAACCTCCAATGTGGAAGGAGTTAGCTCTAAATGACACTAATGTTCTAGAAGTAAGGAACCAACTAGAAAAATCTCAAAAAACAATTGAATGACTCAAGGATAACATAGTCATGACACAAAACCGTATGAGGAAACAAGCAGATCAACGCAAAACCAAAAGAGACTTTGACGTAGGATACTGGGTGTTCATAAGACTACAACCCTATAAACAGGTATCCCTTAAAATTGGAGGAAAAAATAAGTTGGCCCCAAATTTCTATGGACCATACCAGATTACCAAGAATATTAGTCAAGTTGTGTATAAATTACAATTACTTGATAAAAGTCATATCCACAATGTCTTCCATGTATCATATCTCAAAAAAATCTCGGGGCAACATCAAACGGTGCAAACAATACTTCCTATGTTAGATGACGAAGGAAGGATCATTTGTGAACTAGAGGCAATCATTGTAACCAGAGAAAGAAGGCTTCATTCTCGAACACTCAAGGAATATCTCATTAGGTGGAAGAATTTTCTAGATGAAGACGCATCATGGGAGACATAAAAGTTTTGTAAACAATATCTGTATCTACCCATCTTTGAGGAAAAAGAGTTCTAAAATATAGAGGCAATGTTATGTATCTAAATATTTATGAGAAATTAATTTAAATATTAAATGTAATATTAATTAATCTAAACATAGGGTCACACCATTTCAGTGAAACGGTGTGTTTTGACCTATAAAATGTCTTCTTACTTATTGTAAAAACCACCATTCAATTATTATTTCATTGTGAGATTAAATTAGAATCATTATTAGATTTGTTTTGCTTCAGTTTTCTTGAAAAAAAATAGTGACTGAATATGTTGTTTGTCTTTAGAGGAAAGTGCCTTACAAAGATAGACAATCATCAAGAAGCAGAGGAAACTAGGGTAACTACTGCACTTAAGTGAAAGTACGTGGAATAGGGTATCTGGAATGGTTTCAAGTTTGCATAGAGGACAAATAGGTAGAGGAAAGTGTGGAAATTAATCCCAATATTAGATCAATTGAACTCACAAAAAATTGCTTGAAAACATGCATAGATTCACTCAAAAAGGAGACTGTATATGGTGCATAACACAAAATTATATTGAATAGTTTTAAATAATACAACCTTATGAAAAAATAGTCTTTCCAAATATATAATTGCATAATATATTTGAATGCATAAATATTCCATTCGAATCAGCACAAAAGCAAGCTTACTAAACTAGTCAAAATCCCCCATAGGTGCATAAAACACTTTCCAAATATGTTAAGAAGCTCATGAATTGGATGAATGAGTAGTTATAGATTATAAGTGAAGGAAATTGGAACAAATCATGCTTTTATGAGATAAAAATAAGGAGGGTGATTTGTGACAAAAAACTAGCCCATTGCCTTAGACTAGCTTCCACCTTTTGCCTTAAAAGTTGCTGGAAAAAAAAGGAAACTCTAGATAAGGAAGGAATGCACACTTGCTAAACTAGGCAATATGATGATTTTTCAAAATATTATACAAAATATTTCCAAAGCACTCCTGGATGAAATTTAGGAAATTTTGACCACAAAAATGCAAGTGGATGCCAACTAGCTAGTGTAGGACCTAGGAATTTAACTAAAATGATTAAATTTTATATCCTAAGTATGGGAATGGGTTTTGATCATTCTAAAATGCCCTATTAAGCATGAATTATGTAAAATAACATAAATATATCAAATATATAGGGCCTATAAACAAGGATTAGTCACCATTTACATGCTACTTATCCATACAAAACAAGGAAAGAAGTAAAACCACAAAGGGGGAAATCCTCCCTTAAACATGGACATGAAAAAAAATGTATGAAATATTGTCTATAATCAGTATTTACCACATGATAAAATATCCACAACAATTATTTGACATTGTTGAAAGTATTCTCATAAAACACCTTGGTGAAGATGTCTGCAACTTGCTCAGATGATGCGCAATAATGCAGAGCGATGACCCCATCATGCACAAGCCCTTTGATGTAGTGCATATGGATATCTATGTTTTTGTTTCATTTACTCAGTATTGGATCAATTTATATTTGAATGGTACTTTGTTTTTCACAATATATTACTGTAGAAGTCTCATATTCAATCCCAAACTCTCCAACTATTCCCTGCAACCACAAACATTGAGTAGTTGCATTCACAAGTCCTTTGTATTCTGCCTCTGTAGATGAAAGTGAAATAGCACTTTGATTTTTAATTGACCAACTTATTGGTCCATATGAAAGCATAAACACATATCCAAAATTTTATTTTCTATCAGTGATATCACCTGCCCAATCAGAGTCTGTAAAACCAACTAACTCTAGGTCAGATTTTGCAATATAGTGAATCCCATGTGTTCTTGTTCCTTGTACAAAGTTAAATATTCTTATTTATGCCCTCCAATGTATTCCATGAGGTTTATCCATGTGTATTGAAGCCACAATCATTGCATAATATATATCAGGTTGAGTATGATTCAAATAAAGAAGACAACCAACAAGCTACCTATATAGAGTGTTGTTTACCAATGGAGTGGATTGTGCTTCTTCAAGCTTAAATCCCGAAAGGAAAGGAGTATTTATTGGATTGAAATACTTCATGTTGAAATTTTCCAGCACATCTGAAGCATACTTGGACTTATGTACCTTTATTCCAATATATGATTGATAAATATCAAGCCCCAAAAATTGGCTTAACAATCCGAAATCAGTCATGGAGAAAGCATGGTTTATTGCACCCTTTAAGAAGGAAATTTATTTCTTGGAAATTCCTTTTATAATAAGGTCATACACATATAAAAAACTAATTATAATTTAACCATGAATTATATTCAAATATAAATTTGTATCATACTTGCATATACTATAGTTTAGTGATAGAAAAAAGCCATCAATCTTGGCATACCAAGCTCTAGGAGTTTGTTTTAGCCCATACAATGATTTCCTCAACATGCACACAAGATATGGATTAGTAAAAAAAAATTTGGCTTCTGCATATATATATATATATATATATATAGGAAGGCACTCTTCAAATCCATGTGATGTACCTCCCATTGCTTGGAAGCTGCAATGGCCAAAACTAGTCTTATGGAGTCCATCTTTGCCACTGGTGCAAAGGTCTCATTGTAGTAAATACCTTGTGCTTAGGAGAATACCTTGGCCACTAAAATTTTCTTATACATTAGAGGAGAGCCATCAGAAGAAAACTTTGTCTTGAATACCCATTTTCACTTGACTATCTTTCTCCTTGGTGGAGATTGACTAATTCCCATGTCTCATTCTTCTAGAGTGAATGGTATTCCTCCTTCATGGTTGTTTTCTATATTGGATCTCCTGATGCTTATTCATATGTTTTTGGGTATGATTCAGCCATTATATAACACTTCTAAGCAAAGAAGGGGTCCTTGACAGAAAGGGCACTTTGAAATTGAGATCTAGTTCTTCTAGGATCACTAGGATTCCTAGCTAGTTCCCCAGCTACATGAATGGTATTTTCTGCCCAATTTGGACTTTAGAGTGTGTTAGATATGAAATTAAATCATCATTATCATACATATCATAATAAAAAACTTATTATCCTCTTCACTTACAGTCAAAGGTGGTGGAGGTGAGGAGGACTCTCTAATTTTTGTTGTTGGCATAGGCTCTTCTTCAAACTTAACACTCCTTTAAATAAAGGCTCTTTAAGTGTTGATGTTGATCATATTATACCCTTTTGAGTATTTAGAATACTTAACAATAGGCACTCTTGACTTTGATGTTCCAAATCCTTCCTCTTCTCTGTTGGAATTCTAGCCCAAGCTTTTGAGCCAAAAATCCTAAAATGAGACACATCAGTCTTGTGTCCACTCAAAGCCTAGAAAGGAGTGATTCCATAAATATTCTTGTGAGGCACCCTATTCTGGATGTAGGACGCACATTTTATAGCTTCATCCCAAAACTTTGGTGTCAAAGTCTTATAATCCATCATATAAGTAGCCATCTCCTTGAGGGATCTATTCTTTCTCTCAACAACACCATTCTGCTGACGTGTGTAAGGAATAGAGTGATGCATCTGGATACCTGCATATTCACAATATTGAATGAAACATACTTGACATACTCACCACCATTATCATATCTGAGGATCTTGATTTTCCTTCCATACTGGTTCTCAACCAAGGCTTTAAAAACCTTGAAGAGGTCAAAAAATTCATACTTATGTTTGAGGAAGTAAACCCAATAGTATATGGAAAATTCATCTATGAAGGTAAGGATATACTTGTCTTGAATCATGGACATATGAGGAAAAGGACCAAAAATTCATTGTGGATGATATCAATAGGTGCATAGGTTCTTTCATGACTAACTCTCTCATACTTATGCTCATGGCATTCTCCTATAATGCAACCTTGACAAAATCCCTTGGAAAACTTAATCCTGGAAACCCTATGACCATGTATTTGTCACACAAATATAAAATATACTTGTAATTTAGATGAAAAAACCTCTCATGCCAAAGCTTGTTGGCTTCATTAGCATCAGTGAGGAGAGTAGAGTGGTTTGAGAAAGGTATGAAGTGTGAGAACTTGTACACTTTCGAACTGTGATCCACAAAACCTTTAACAATGACTCTACCCTTAAAAATATCAAATATTTCAACATCATTGGGAGTAAGAAAAACCTTCTTAGGAGACATAGTGTGGGTCATCTGATAGAATGACAAGAGATTAGGAGAAAGACCTGGGACATACAAGACTTTATTGAAGGAACCATAGTCAAAATCTATGTTACCCTTACTCTTACATTCAATTTCTGAGTTGTATCCCAACAAAATATTTGTACCTTTATAATAATAAAGAGAGGAGAATTCCTACCTTGTTGAAACCATGTGCCTTGAAGCTCCAGAATCAATGATAAAGGAAGGAGATCTTATAGTTCTTGCAACCAAGGCATGAACTCTCTCTCTGACTTCGAAACTTGATCATCCTTCCTTTTTCTTTGTGCCTTTAGGAAGAGAGATGTTGTGTTTCTCCAGGAATTGAGTCATCATATCGATTTGTTTCTTCATGCAAGAGCTCTCAAGACCCTATCCACGTCCACATGCAAAGCCACTCAAAACTACCTATAATTGGTCTAAATTTGGTGACATTTCACAATGTTATCCTATTTTAAAAAATCAAGCACATAGTTAGAGAAGGAGTACCTTGCACGGGAAAAATTGCATATCAAACAACTATGGAAGAGTGAGTGTTAGACTAACGTCTGTTAGGATATTTAGACACTTAGGAGTTGATTAAGATCAACTTGTGTAATATATATATTAGGAAAAGTGTGTTTCTTTAGTATGGATTCGTAAATATTCTAATCTGATGGTCACGATATGTTCTAGACATAAAGTGATCCAACGGTTCAACTTCTCTTAGATCATACCTAGCATTGATTTGTGGCTTAACACCCGATTGGTCCATGATCTCTATTAAAAGAGCATGGAGAGTCCTTGGCTAGTTGATGGATTATGAGAAGCTCATTTGTAACTTTCTTTCTTTTGCATAATAAATTTCTCTAAGTAGCTATTTGGATGGGGCCATGGATTGTTTCCCTCTCAAGGGTTTTAACCATGTGACAAACATCGGTGTATTAATCTGTGATCTATTTGTGTGAAGTGGTTTCTCTAGGTATTTGATCTTTTGGGAGTACCCTGTGTACCCAAACATGGTATCAGCACGTCTATGAAGAGCCGCTTTTGTTTGTGATCAAGATCTGGAACCGGTGTTGCCGAAACTTTGAAAGGGTTTCTGGTTTTGGAGTTTCTGTGCATTTGTGGCCTATAGGAGCTATTACATTGCATCTGGAGCGTCGTTTCTGTTGGGAAATAGTTTTTGTTTCATCGAAAACCATTTCTGTTTGATCCAGAAACACCCATTTCGATAAATCTGAAGGTATAATGTTACAGCGATGGATTTCTTTTATTCTTTTTTTAAATCTCTCATATTTTCTCAATTTTATTATTAGATCCTTATTGTTTTAGTCTCGGACTATTGCCTTCCATGGATATGTATGCTCTTCACCATGCACCTTGCACGATCACGGCAAATAAAAACCAGAAAGAGAAAGTTTTTTTTTGTCTTCTCGGCTACGTATGCTCTTTGCCATGCACCTTATGTGATCACGACGAATCAGAAAAAACGAGAAAAATTGAAAATGTAGACTTTCTGGGAAAGCTAACCAAGATCTAACCCCATAGTGTCGAAACAAAAATTTTGTTTTTGTTTTTCGGTTTTGTTGTGATTTGCAGAAAAAAAGGCAAGCACGGAGACCGAGAGAGAAGAGTAAAAAAAATAAAAATAAAAGGCCCCCTTCCTCTTTCCCTTCTTTTACGTACCTTTTAAAATTAGTTCACTTGGTTCAAAGTTGCTTTATTCCTTAATAAATCTTGAGTTCAAGTCTTATTAGGTTACTTTTTAGTGCATGAAATTTCTATTTACAAGTTACTTTATTGTAAAAGTGCATCTCACTTAAATTAAATTAAATAAAAAGTGAGTCACTTAAGTATTTTGATTTATTGTCGCACTATTTAAAGTAATATTATTGTAAAAGTGAACATCACTTATTTTACAAAAGTGATTCACTTAAAATCAACTTTATTGTAAGTGATTGTCAAAGGTTCATCTTGGGAAGAAGGGGGTTCTTTATTTTAGTTGGTCAACTTAATATCTACCACGTCACTATTGAAGGCATCTTCAACATTTTCTTTGATCCAGCATAACTTCATCATTCGGATTCAGTTTTTAGTGCCGTTTTTTTAAACAACCTAATTTTTTGAGCTCTTTGCATCCAGACAGTTAGTTTCTATTCTTTTAGCCATTATTTTACAGTATGGATGCCCCTTGTGATATTATACTTACTAGTTCTAATTATTTCTCATGGAAATCTCATATGGAGGATGTTCTAAGAAGTAGGGTACTTTTCAGAATTACCTCAGGGAAAGAACCAAAACCCATTGATGGTGATAAGAAAATAAAATGGGAAAAGAGATGTGATGAAGCTCATGGATTGATTGGGATGTCAATCTCTACTGATTTGCTATTCCACATATATGGAATTGATGATCCTGATAAACTTTGGGAAAGTTGGAATCTGTGTTTGGTAAACACAATGAAATTCAAGATCATCAACTTGAGAACGAGTTGATTTCTTTGAATCCAAGTGATTTTCCATGCTTTCAAGATTATTTATCTAAGTATAAAACTCTTAGACTCTTATGTGAAGAATGCAATATTAAGATAGAAGATAAACAATGTATTGATCATATTCTTTCCAAACTTGGACCATCATATTCTATTTTTGTATCTACATTTTACTCCATGAAAGAATCCTTGAATACAGCTAGCTATCAAGAGCCTAGTCTTGAATCCTTTTGTGATTCCTTAATTAGAGAGAAAGATAAGCTCATTCATCTTGAAATAATTAACAATGTAGATACATATGGGAAAGCCTTATTGTCCCAACAGAAACAAAAGTCCAAGCCTCCCAAGAAACGGAATTTTCATAATAATAAACCAAACAAGGGTCCCAAAACCTCTCAGTTAGCTCCTTCTTTAAAAAATGACAAAGGATCCAAGACAAAAGGAAAGAAGACTGAGCATCATTGCAATTTGTGGGAAAGATAAACATGATGAATCTAAGTGTTTCAAAAAAATGGCATCCTTGGAAGCAGCAATGAAGAAGCACCACATTAGCCTAGTTTCGTCTTCAGAATCTACCTATCATGGACATGCACTTTGTGCTTTTGGTTACTCTTATACTGCATCTTCTTCTTCTACTTCAAATGAATGGCTCATTGATTTTGGAGTATCTTATCATATGGCTAAGGATCTAGCCATATTTTCTACTATGCATGAATGTAACACCAAACAAATATTTGTTGGTGATGAGAGATCTCTAAGTGTTGTAGGATCTGGAATAGTTTCAGTAGAAAATTGTCATTTTATTGATGTACTATGTGTTCCAATAATTTCTTGCAATTTGTTATCAGTCTATCAGATTACTCATTCGGGTGAAGGAAAAAATGTGATGTTTACACCTCACCAAGTTGTAATCAAGGATTTTAAAGATCCTCAAAATGTCCTTGCTACTGGAAATGTTGATGATATTACTAGGTTGTACAAATTTAACAACTTTTTGTCATCACCTTTTCCTTCAGTTTTTTTTTCTCATAGTGATAATTTGAGCAAACTTTGGCATGAGCGATTTGGTCACTTAAATTAACGCTCATTGCAACAACTATGTAAAGACAATATGGTGACTGGTCTTCTGATGGTATCTTGCAAGGATGTTGTTTGTTTCAGTTGTGTAATCAGAAAACATCACCGGGACAGTTTTGACAAACGTGCCCCTTGGCATGCCTCGGTTCCCTTGGAGCTTGTGCATAGTGACTTGTGTGGTCCTCTTCCATATCCTTCTTTTTATGGTTTTATGATATTACTAGGTTGTGTAATATATCTGTTAGGTAAAGTGTGTTTCTTTAGTATGCATTTGTAAATATTCTAATCCAATGGTCATGATATGTTCTAGACATAAAGTGATCCAATGGTTCAACTTCTCTTAGATCATACCTACCATTGATCTGTGGCTTAACACCCGATTGGTCCATGATCTCTATTTAAAGAGNTCAATTATGAAAAGCTCATTTGTAACTTTCTTTCTTTTGCCTAATAAATTGCTCCAAGTAGCTATTTGGTTGGGGCCATGCATTGTTTCCCTCTCAAGGGTTTTAACCACGTGAAAAACATCGGTGTATTAATCTGTGATCTATTTGTGTGAAGTGGTTGCTCTAGGTATTCGGTATTTTGGGAGTACCATGTCTACCCAAACATGGTATTAGAGCATTTATGAAGAGTTGCTTCTGTTTGTGATCAAGATCTGGAACCGGTGTTGCCGAAAGTTTGAAAGGGTTTATGGTTCTGGAGTTTCTGTGCATTTGTGGCCTGTAGGAGCTATTACATTGCATCTGGAGCAACGTTTCTGTTGGGAAATAGTTTTTGTTTCAATGAAAACAGTTTCTATTTATCCAGAAACACCCATTTTGATCAATCTGAAGGTATAATGTTATAGCGACGGATTTCTTTTATTCTTTTTTTAAATCTCTCATATTTTATCAGTTTTATTATTAGATCCTTATTTTTTTAGTCTCAGATTGTTGCCTTCCATGGTTGTGTATGCTCTTTTCCATGCACCTTGCGTGATCACGGTGAATCAGAAACAGAAAGGGAAATTTTTTTTTGTCTTCTCAGCTACGTATGCTCTTTGTCGTGCACCTTGTGAAATCGCGGCGAATCAGAAACAGCGAGAAAAATTGAAAATGTAGACTTTCTGGGAAAGCTAACCAAGATCTAACCCCATAGTGTCGAAAAAAAAATTTGTTTTTGTTTTTCAGTTTTGTTGTGATTTGCAGAAAAAAAAAGGCAAGCACGGAGACCGAGAGAGAAGAGTAAAAAAAATAAAAATAAAAATCCCCCTTCGTCTTTCCCTTCTTTTACGTACCTTTTAAAATTAGTTCACTTGGTTCAAAGTTGCTTTATTCCTTAATAGGTCTTGAGTTCAAGTCTTATTAAGTTACTTTTTGGTGCATGAAATTTCTATTTTCAAGTTACTCTATTGTAAAAGTGCATCTCACTTAAATTAAATTTTAAAAAATGTGAGTCACTTAAGTATTTTAATTTATTGCCGCATGTTGTAATCTCACAGATCACATAAGGTTACCAATAATACACACTAAAACATATATATATAACAAAGACAAGAGATAAGAACAAATGGGTGAATTAACAGATTATATTATACGAATGAGTCCATACAACACTGAGAACTGAACTGAGTTCCCATCTGGCTCAACAACCTAATATATATGATTACAAAATAGTTACAAAATAACTAACCTGTCGGTTCGGTGAACCGACACCACCTTCGGTGGCTGACCTAATATTTGGTTTAGTCAGTCGATCGACTAAGTTGGCCCATTGACTTAGTCGACTGATTGACTAAGTCGGTTATTCTTCAAGTCGACTTATCAACTTGCTCCTTCTACATCTCCCCCACGAACAAAATGTTTCTTCGTCCTGAAGAAACAGGGAGGTACAAAATTCCTTTGGCTGATCTCAATAGTTATTGTGGTGGGATGTGAAGTCTAATGGTCAGTATTTTCTATACACAGACTTCTACAATGGTTGGGGTTGTTATAGCAAGGTGATGTTGGAAATCTTTCCAACTCTGCAAAATTTTCTGGATGTTGATGGTGAGTGTGGTTAAGCCTGATAAGATCGACATCTTCTCTGAAATGGAGACTTCAGCTCTCCTCTCTATGTCAGGACCCATGAATTGGTCCTTCTCCTCTACAGTCTCGATAAGTCGTTTCATTTGCAGGAAGATGATGTCGACTTTCTCTAAGTTAGGGAGAGCTTGTTGCACCCACTGATGTGCTTCCCTTTCTAGTTTCTGCATTTTGGCAGTTTCAAGAACTATATGTTCTTCTATTGTCGTTTTGAGTGCTTCCTCAGTGGTTTTTGTGCTCTCTAATGCTTGAATCCCTTGTCGAGTTTGTCGAGTCTACTGATAAACTTGCCCATAGTGATTAGGCTAGTCTCTTATTACTTCTTCAGTTAAGACAGACTCCTCCATATGATCCTGCAACACTTTATAGGCTTCAGAAAATGCAGTGTGTTGTGCCATGAGGAGTCAGGAAGTTTCCTCTTTTTGTTCCTCCTTTGTTTTTTGGATGTGAGCTTGGAGTGTCGACACCATGCTCTTAAATAGCTGATACGTCCTTTCGAGTGGTTTCTCTATGTCGACCTCTATGGGGCCTGGCATGAAGGGTTGGGCCAGATTCCTACATTTGTCAAGAAACTTGACCTGTTCTGCGTTTTGTGATTGATTTCTTTATTTCTTTGCTCACTCCTCGTCTTTGCTTCACTTGCTAGGGTTTTGAGGAGTTGTCTTAGCTTTGTGTCGGTCAGGGAGCTTGCATCCTTCAATCTGATTTGGACCTTTGAAACTTGTCCATGATGCTCCTTCTTCTATTTCTCCTTTCGCTTCTTATGTTTTTATTTCTCTGATTCCTATGTACCTACAACAGTCGAGGCGGGGTCTTTGGTTTTTTGGATAGAGGTTGATGGTTTCTCTGGTTGGGGAGGCAGGATGACTACCTCCTCTGGTTGTTTGGATGCAGCTGGTTGTAGTGGGCCTTTATCTGATTCGGGGGGTGGTGGTGGTGGTGGTGATGGAGTGGGAGAATGGTCGGGGGTGATTGGTTTGGGGGAAGTATGGGTGAGTGGTGGTTTGTCTGGTTGACTGGGCGAGTCTACGTCAGAGAACATTTGGTTCATTTTCCGGGTTATGTCCTCCTCAGTTTCTTCTCCTTCAGTCGGTGCAGTGGCCGGTGAGTCGACTTGGGGTACGAGTATGGTCGGTGTGATAGTGGAGGACCGACGTGCAACCACTTTAGCTTCCTTGTCGAAATTTCTCTAAAAAGTCGATGTAATGGTTTCAAAAGTTTTGTACTGTGCGTCTTGTCCAGGTTGGTATCCTTGGGTTGTGAAGAGAGGTGCTTTTGTCGAGATTTTTTGTGCCAACATAAACAACTCAGGAAGTTTCTCAATAAAATCCTATAAATCCCTATCTTTGTCAAATTTGATTTCACCTCCTCCAACATCACAGTTTTGCATAAGTCGAGGGGGATGACCAGAGTTTTGTCGGTGATGGGGTTGGAGGCATCGACACAAGATAGACAACATTTTCAGGTGTCGTCATAGTCTTTTCTTTCTTCGGTCGATATGCTTGTGCTCCTGCGTCAACAAATCACTAGAACTGGGTTTCGAACAACACTTCATTTGCTACGGCATCCTCTATGATGTCGAGGGCTGTGGCTGCCAATTATTCTTCGTCTACAGATGAGTCGGCAAGAATAAGCTTGTGCTTACCTTTACATTGTTGTTGTTGTTGTGTTTTGAGCTTCTTCCTAGCCGTTGCTATTTCTTTCGACAATTTTCGAATGATGCCTTTTGTGATAGCGTACTCAAGGTTTGCTGGCTCTGTCTCCCCCCTGGCTCCTGAGTCTAGACAACACTTTCTGCAGCCAAAGGAGTTATCTGCGGCCATGGCTCTGTCTTTGGCTTTGCAGTCTGGGGTTCTGCCCTTTTTGCAATAGGAGTTTCTGCCTTCTGGGCGGTCGGAGGTTTGATGGTTATTTGCAGGCAATGGATCTCTTCGATCGGTGTCTCCTACGACACAAATGTGCTGATATAGAGGTTGAGCTCATAGTATTCCTCTTTTTCCTAGTTTGTGAGTGGCTCTTCGATCAAGAAGCTGATCGACTTTGCTACTGCTAGTACTGGTATTTTTGTTTTGGCCTATCAAGATAGTTCCCGAAAGATCTAGTCGACAGATGGATAGTAGTTGAGGGCTTGGGCGTTTGAGTTATCTCCTTGCATGTACCACACCGAGGTATGGTTGAGTTCCAGCTGGATGTGGGAGTTCGTCGATAGATTTATTCAGATGTTTTGAGGCACCCTCCATCTAGTCATGTGGACTTTGAGTTGTTGGAACCAGTTCTCCAACAGTACTTTCCCACGCTCAAGCTCGTGCAAGGTTCCTCTCTGGGAGAATGGCTTAAATCTCCACATGTCGAACTTCGATGGTTCACGAAATATTGGACTCCCCTCTGGGAAAATGTGGTACATGACAATCCATAAGATGAGGGAGGGGAACTTGATGATTCCCCCCGTTTCTTGACATATTTCACAGATGGTCTTCACCATGTAGGTGACATATTCTTCCCATATATATATTCGTCCATCGGTGGCAATGGTGTCGACAACTTCTAGCATGTATAACTTAAGGTCGCTGCCTTGAACTACTAGTGTGAGTGTTATTGCAATGATTTTGGCCACAATCTGTGGCGTTCGGGTTGTGATTTGGCTAGTCATCAACACCTTGGAGTTCTTACTCGAGGATGACCCAGTGAGCTCTTCGACCAGTCCTTCTTTGATTCTGACTGGTACGATGTTTCCTTCATTAGAGAGACCGATCAGCTTGGAGATGAATTCTCCAGAGATGTCGACCAGCTGGTCGAAGTAGAACCAGCCATTGTGGTATCGGCTGATGATAAATTTGACAGCAGTTTCCTTCGTGCCACCAAAGCTGGCCATCAGTGGTGCGCTGGCATAGGTGAAGATAGTGCTGTGTTTGATTTTTCCTGCTGCTTGAGTGGCCTTTTTGTCGACAAAGGCCCATTCTTGCATTTTGGTCCATAGTTTTTTCAATGAGCCTTCCTGTACTTTGGCGTTTTTGATGTTTTTTATCCTGTGGAGTAAAGGTGTATCCACAGCCTGTATTTCCTTAGCTTTGGTCAAGGCTCTCTTTTTTTTGGGAGCCATTGTGTCGGTTTGGTGGTTGGTTTCAGTAAGGGGTTCCTGGCTTTTAGTCGTCTGGATGCTTTGATGCTCTCTCTGTTTGGATTGTGGTGAGTGATCAATTCAGCGATCCAGTATTTATAGGAGAAGGGGTGGATGTGCGCGTTGATGGGTGTATTAATGGTAGATGTGATGTTCCAGCTGGAATACTTGAGTGTGTGTTAATGGCGGATTACTTTCGGTGCTCAATGTCATGAATGCACGATGGGACTATCAGGGTCGTCGGTCGATGTCGGTGAGAATGGTCGATGGGAGTGGTCGGTCGATGAATCTGGTCGATGGTGTTATGTCGATGGCCATAATGGTGGTTGTCAAGATGGTTATTTCCTATCATAGTTATCTGTAAGGGAGGGATTTTTTTAGTTTTTGAATTTTTAAGTTTTTATGGCTTTTGGTTGACAGTTATGGTTGTTTTTTTTTTTTAGCGTTTTAGTCAGACTCCATTAATGAGTTTCTGAAATACTATGCCATGTAACATCCTTAGTCAGACTGATCCATTGGGATGTATCTCTTCGACAACGTAAGGTCCCATCCATTATGTGTGGAGATTTTTAGGTTTACCTTTGACCTGACTATTTTATAGTAAATCAAGGTCTCCGACCGACAAGTTTTTACTTTTGATGTTGTGGTCGTGCCATGCTTTTTGTTGTTGCTTCTAGATTTCTTGGTGTTGTATAGCCATGAGTCGGTGCTCTTCCAACTTGCAGAGTTGAAATAGTCAGTGCTCTTCCAACTTGCAGAGTTGAAATAGGCGGCCCTTCCTTCCCTGTTCGACATCGACATGTAGTATCTCTGCGATAATAGGTGTTTATTGTCGAAAGTGTAGTGGAACTATTGCTTCTTGTCCATAGACTAGTCGAAAAGGAGTTTGTTCGGTCGATCGTTTATATGTTGTTCTGTATGTCCATAAGACTACAGGTATTTTCTCATCCCAATCGTCCTTATCAGTATTACATATTTTGGTTAATCCTCTTGTTAGTGTTTTATTAAATGCTTCAATTGCTCCATTCGAATGAGGATGGTATGCTGTACTTCGATGATGGTTGATTTGGAATTGGTCGGTTAGGGTTTTGATAGTTCTGTTGATAAAGTGAGTCCCCTGATCGCTAATCAAAGTTAGTGGACATCCAAATCTAGTGATGATATTTTCATAGATAAACTTAGCAGCTATCTCACTAGAACATGTATCGACTGGTTCAACTTCTGCCCATTTAGTGACATATTCAACTGCAGTAATAATATACCTTGCACCTGTCATTTTTGCTGGTATAGGTAATGGTCCTATAAAGTCTATGGCCCAGATTTCAAATGTCAAACTTAGGTTTACTGATATCAAAGGCATTTTTGTACTTGACAGGGGTTGACCTAGTTGTTGACATCTGTCACATTGACTAACAAAAATTTTGCAATCTCTGTGGAGTGTCAGCCACCATAATCTTGACTGTTGGATTTTCTTCACAGTTGTGTCTGCTTGAAAATGTCCTCCGATAGGTCCATAGTGTGCTTCATGCATAATGTGGTCTCATTCATGTTCTAGTACACACCTTCTAAGGATGTCGTCTAATCTCATTTTGTATAAAAATCCATTGATGAGACTATATGGTGTAGCCTTCATAGCTAAGATCTGCTTTTTCTTGGTGCTCATACCTTCTGGTGCATGTCCATCTTCTAAGAACTGAGCTATTTCTTCTAGTTCTGTTGGGACTGCTTCTATCCGAAATAAATGTGCATCAGGTAAGTCATCGTTGACTCTTGTCGATTCTTCTCCTGTGCCAATTCGGGATAAATGGTCGGGACCTACATTTAACTTGCCTGGTCGGACAACGACTTCAAACTCAAATTTTTGGAAAATAAGTAACCATCGACAAATCCTTCCATGATGTAGTGGTTTTTTGACGAGGTAATTCAGGGCCTAATGGTCCGTATAGAATATAAATGGGTTAGCTAACAGATAATGTCGATATTTTTGTAGGGAAAAAACCATTCCTAGGGATTCTCTTTCTATTGTCGAATAGTTTCTTTCAGATTTATTTAACTTTCTGCTACTGTAAACTATAGGATAATCCATTCCATCATCTCTTGGTTGAGTTAGGATTGTGCCTATCGCGAGGCCTAATGCATCAATATGAACATGGAATTTGATCGACCAGTTTGGAAACTTTAGGATTGGTGCTTCGACTAGCTTTCTTTTTAGTTTTTTGAATGATATGTGGCATTCCTCTATCCATTTAAACTCTTGATATTCTTTTAATAGTTCTTCAATAGGATAGGTCATATCTTAATAATATCTTATGAATTTTATGTAGTAGCCTTTGTGTCCAAGTAACACCCTGACTTGTTTTGAGTTTACTGGTGGTTTTAGGTCGAGAATAATTTTGATTTTTGCAAATTCAACTTTAATTCCTTCCTTACAGACAATGTGCCCTAATAATATCCCTATGGGGGTCACAAAAATGCATTTCTTGATGTTTAGGGAGAGTTGAGTCTGTTGACATCTCTCCAACATAAGTCTGATCCATTTGCAATGATCCTTTAGCATGGAGTATATTGTCCAATCATCAAAGTATACTGCCATGGTCTTATAGATATATTCTTGAAATTTTTTAACAACAATTCGAGAGAACACTGTAGGTGCATTCTTTAATCCAAAAGGCATAACTTTGTAAGCAAATGAACCAAATTCACACACAAAGGTTGTCTTCTTCTGGTATTCTTTAGCTATTGGCACTTGGTTATAGCCTGGAAATCCATCGATAAATGAGTAGTATTCATGTTCTACAACTTCATTCAATATATCATCTGCATAAGGGGTTGGAAATGGGTCTGTCAGTGTTACTTTGTTTAGTTCCCTGAAGTCGACACAAATTCTTAGTCTGGTTGGATCATGTTTCTTAGGTTGTACAACCATTGGACTTGCCCATTCTGATTGGTCGATAGGGTAGATGATTCCTGCTACTAAAATGTTATCAATTTCCCTGTATTTGTGAGGTAGTTTATATGGCCTTTTCTTCACAGGTCAAACATCACGTTTAGTATCAATTTTCATCTCTCCCATTTTGTGGACTAAGCCTTTTAGGTCTTTGTAATCTCTAGCAAATACATCTTGGAACTCCTTTAATAAGTTCACTATCTCTGTGGTCTATTCTTCACTCCAGTAGTCACCAATCTTTGCCATTTTTGGTCGATCATCATTTGAGATGTCAAATTCTTTAGTTTTTACTTTATCATCTAGCCACTTTGGTGCTTTGGCTTCATTGATCGGTCGACTTCCTTCTTTGAACTATGAGAATGTGGTAGGTAAGTCGGCTGCAATCATTCTATCGGTATCTTGTTTGTCAGTTGTTTCAAATTTCAAGATTGTGCAAATAGGTTTGGTTGTTTCGACATGGTTGGATTTCCATCGAAAGTTTTTTCCTTCTGTGTTTTTGTTTTCTAATTGTAATCTTGTCAACTGTGGCTTTGATCTTGTTTGTATAATGTGACATTTCCTTGTCTGTCGGTTATCTTGTAAGGGTTTGTTTTCGGTTGGCTGGATAAATTCTTTAATTTGTTTGGCTGTTTCGACCAAGTTTTCATTTTGTGGTATAAAGTTGAAAACTTTAATAAAATTTTCCTTGAGTTCGTGCCATAAGAAGGTTTCACCTCTAGATTCTTCCATATTATATCATTTGTTTGGTAAGTCTGCTAGAGTTGATGGGAACAAGTGTGTCCATGCTTGTTCATCCTTGTATCCAAGTCTTCTCCACTCCTTTTCATAGGTTTTGATATGATCCTCTGGGTTCTATCCTTGAGTGAATACAGGTATCTGAGCTTGTTGGGTTAACTTCTTTCCTCCAAACCTTTCGACAAAATAAGTCGAAGCAGTTGTTCAGGTCTGTAGTCTTGTCTGATGGGTATCCCACCATCTAGCAGCTTGTCCTGTAAAATTTTCGACTAGGCTTTGAAGTCAGCCATGTTCACCAATATTTTTGGACACTTGCTCGACATGCATGACTGGTGATTCCCTTTCCTTATATCTTGGTAGTTGTGTAGTATTCAGGTTGGTAGTTTGTAAGGTAGGGTGTTCCCTAATTTTCTTCTCGAATATTTTTGGGACGATGGACACTATGAAGCACTGTTGGGTGGGATTTTTCTGCACTTTTTGTATAGTCCAGCACCCTCTTGCATGTGTTTTGTAGTCCTCGATCTCCCAATCATATAATTCAGTGTCGAAATTATAACCAACTGATTCTTGGTTGCCTAAATGAAGTTCTCCATGGATAGTTGGCTCTGTGTAATCTACATTATTTTGGATCTGGTAGAGTTGTCGGACATCGACTTATTCATCAATAGGTTCAGTCCAAGGTTCCCCTTGAGATGGATGAATGGGTACAATGACTTTTTTCCCATTCCCTTTTAATTTGATTCATTCCTTGTCCATGGATATAGATGCTTTCATCTTTCTACCCCAAGGTCGACCGACTAACGCTGGGAAGGAACTAGATCCTTCCTTTGGATCAATGATTTTGAAATCGACCTTGGTTGAGATTCCTTTTATAGTCGTGTTGACATTTTTCCAAACTCTAATGGTTTCAATTAGACCTCGGTCAACTATTTTTAGGTATATGCCTAACTCATAGAGTCGAGGTCAGCCCATTTGTTCCCAAGTGTCACAAGTCATGATGTTTACTTGTGAGCCAAAGTTGAGCACTACTTGTCGGACATGGTATCCTTCGATTTCCAGGTCGACAAGTGGGTCGGCATCACCTTTGTCTTGTTTATTTAAGCTGCAGATGTTCTTTGTTTGTTTTTAAAAGTTGGTACATTTTAGTTCATACAGCAAATCGATGAACTGGGATACTGAGTTGTCTTTTTGAACGAGCTGGATTAATTTGTTTATTGTGTTATGTCGAATGTCATGAACGTTGTCTTGTCGTGCAATTTCTTTGAATACATTGGTTTCTTCTTTGTATGTTTGTTTTTCTTTTAGTGGGTCAGGATAGACATGTTTCTCTTTTATTTTACTGATTCTTGGGTTATCAGCTCCTATTTTTGTTCCTTGTCAAGTTACAATATGCAAATTTTTAGTGTTTATTACATCATTTTTTTGCACACAGGACAAGACATTAACATTTTTCTTGGTATTAATTTTTTCTAACATGGTAGGGAAATCCTCTAGTGAGTGATCCCCTACCCCACAGTGAGTACAAAATTTGAGATCAGTTCTGTCCTTATATGGAAAGTCTGCATATCGATGTCCCTCTTTATAACATGTGAAGCACTGGATGGGTCGATGCGGTCGGTTGTCATTATTCCCATGGAATCGACCTCTACCTTCGTAGCCTATGCGTCGATTGTCGTACCAAAGCTCGTATCGTCGATCATCATATCTCTGACCATTCTGATCATTTGCTAGATTGTTTTGCTCATTATGTTGTGCCACTGCATTAGCTTGGTAGACCACCTGATAGTTCTGTCAGTTCTTCATGTTCAACTAACAGTCGGCCGTGTTATGACTTTTGGTCTCGTAGATGGCACACCAGGAGGCCTTGCCGTTCTTCATGTTGAATGGGCAATCTTTGGTCGAGTGATCTCCATGCTCCTGGAAAATGTCGCAAAAAGACTTAGTTTGTATGAATCGAACGTCCTGTCTGTTGTATTCCTGTCGACAGTTATCTTTGGAATGGCCGACCGTCAAGAATTTGGTGCACCAGATATCCTGATTCTTGAGGCTTAACTCTTTTAGAGACTTTTGAATGTTCTTGAGTTGTTCTTCCAATCTGTGGTCTATGGGGTAAGCGGGTATGTCCTCGTCCATCTCCACTTGAAGAGATTTTGTTAGCGCATCTTCGTAAGATTTGAACATTTCCAGACTGATGTGTCGGTGCACTTTATGAGATAGCCCTACAAGAAACCACTGGATTAGTAACTATTCATATATAACATAGTCCAGCTGGCTCAGTAGGTATTTCCATCGCTTATCGTAGTCGCGAATAGATTCCCCTGGCTTTTGTGATGTAGTTTTTATTTTTTCCGCTGTCAAGTGTTTGGCATCTGGTGTTTTGAAAAATGATAAAAATTGTGCCTTAATATTGGCTTTTGTTGCTCTAGGTTGTCTTTCTGAAAACATAATGTACCACATCAATTCATGTTTCCTTAAGGAACCAACTAACTACGCCCCTTGTCTATCTTCGTCTGTAACTTGGTTGGCCTCCCAAGTAGACTCACAGACGAACCAGTGTCATCTGGGGTCCTCATCCCCCTCATATAGAGGAATGTGAGCCGATCTATGACCCATATCTGAATCACTGTCACTACTCTTAGGAGGTGGCGGCGGTGGAGGTGGAGGTGGTGGTGAGGGCGGTGGGGTTATTGGTTTATTCGGCTCTACAGGACTATGGTCGACTAAAATTGTGTTCCCGTCAGTTGTTGATTCTTCGTCGACTTGCAGTCGGTTGATGTTGACTTCTACTGTCGATGGTCCACTACAACTATTTTTCCACAGTTCTGAATGTTTTGTCTCTTCTAAAGCTGTATTTGGTGGGGGGGGGTGCTCCTTCATGTGTCAGTAAGAGTAAGTGGATACTTTGGTTGGAGGGTGCCACTTGAAAGGTCACCCAATTCCCTTCCTCTGATCGATGTATAATGAGGTGTCACCCAGTGTATGTTTCGTCATCTAGTCAACTCCATATACTAAAGTCACTAGCTCATATTCGGAGGTCCTCTTCAACAATAGTCTATATCCAAGTACGTGGATTCAAGGGAGAGAGGCTTGTTCCTTCATTGGGAGTTCTTAATTGGAGAGCTTCTGGTTGCTCTATCCACAATTCTTCCTCCGTAGGGGACGCTTCTTGTTCCACGCCTTCCTCATGTCGGTCATGACCCGACTCTGGTGGATTATGTTCTTTGTAGGTCACCCTAGGACTCCTTCCTCTGTGCGGATCCAAGGATTTTTCTTGTCTTGCTTCCCTCCTCTGGTGTCTCTCTTCCCTCTCTATTTTCTGAATGTCCGACATACCTTCGTATGATACTATTCTCTTGAGTTCCCTTTTAGTCGACTTCTCATTACTGGTGACTAGTATCTGTTTCTTAGTCAACTAGAATCCACTATACTCTATCTCAACATATGACCAGCTACCCCCCCATAGCCTACCCGACACTTTTTAGAAAGCTCGGATAGTTCGGTCTATTTGCTTAGGAACTATTCCCACTCCCTTTCTGCAATAAATTTTTTCCACTTCCTCTGCTTCTCCGCCCTATTAGAGTTTGATGGTAGTTTGTGAAGTGATGTATGAGGTTCGACAATATGTCCTACTCCCTTCTCGATCAGGAATTTGAACAGCAAGGTCGGTACAGAACACAGAAATTGCTCGATGAGATGTGTGTAAAATTTCTCCTTGACTGTTTCCACCGAAGTTCTATCTTCGACTACTTGTTCCTCACAGAAGTCGTCGGTAATTTTCTCAAACCACTCCGACAAGTTTGTTCTACCTCGGATTAGTTTTTCCAGCAACTGTTGTTCTTTAGTCGCTTCCGGCTTTCTCATCCAGGAGTTTCTTCAAAAGTTGGGGCACTGATTCGACAAAATTTTCATGCATCTCTGTGAAAAATATTTATTTTGCTTATGCGATTGTTAATTTGTTCATTCGCGCATAATTCTGCAAATAGTTTGCAACTTTACGTTCTCACCAGTCCTTAATCTCTTGCTCTGGTATCATCTGTTTGCATACATTTCAATCATGTAATACCGGCAACGAAATCAATGTTGTAATCTCACAGATCACATAAGGTTACCAATAATACACACTAAAACATATATATATATAACAGAGACCAGAGATAAGAACAAATGAGTGAATTAACAGATTATATTATATGAATGATTCAATACAAAACAGAGAACCGAACTCAGTTCCCATTTGGCTCAACAGCCTAATATATATGATTACAGAATGGTTACAAAATAACTACCTGTCGATTCGGTGAACCGAAACCACCTTAGGTGGTCGACCTAATCTCTAGTTTAGTCGGTCGACTGACTTAGTCGGTTGATATACTAACTCAGCCCATCGACTTAGTTGACTGATCGACTAAGTCAGCTATTCTTCAAGTTGACTTATCGACTTGCTCCTTCTACACTGCACTATTTAAAGTAACATTATTGTAAAAGTGAACATCACTTATTTTACAAAAGTGATTCACTTAAAAGCAATTTTCTTGTAAGTGATTGTCAAAGGTTCATCTTGGGAAGAAGGGGGTTCTTTTTTTTAGTTGGTCAAGTTAATATCTGCCACGTCACTATTGAAGACATCTTCAACATTTTCTTTGATCAAGCATAACTTCATCATTCGGAATCAGTTTTTAGTGCCGTTTTTTTTAAACAGCCTAATTTTTTGAGCTCTTTGCATCCAGATAGTTAGTTTTTGTTCTTTTGGCCATTATTTTATAGTATGGATTCCCCTTATGATATTATACTTAAACGTTATAACTATTTCTCATGGAAATATCATATGGAGGATGTTCTAAGAAGTAAGGGACTTTTCAGAATTACCTCAGGGAAAGAACCAAAACCCATTGATGATGATAAGAAAATAAAATGGGCAAAGAGATGTGATTAAGCTCGTGGATTGATTGGAACGTCAATATCTACTGATTTGCGATTCCACATATCTAGAATTGATGAACCTGATAAACCTTGAGAAAGTTGGAATCTGTGTTTGGTAAACACAATGAAATTCGATATCATCAACTTGAGAACGAGTTGATTTCTTTGAATCTAAGTGATTTTTCATGCATTTAAGATTATTTATCTAAGTATAAAACTCTTAGACTCTTATGTGAAGAATGCAACATTAAAAAAGAAGATAAACAATGTATTTATCATATTCTTTCCAAACATGGACCATCATATTCTATTTTTATATCTACATTTTACTCCTGAAAGAATCCTTGAATACAGCTGGCTATCAAGATCTTAGTCTTGAATCATTTTGTGATTTCTTAATTAGAGAGAAAGATAAGCTCATTCATCTTAGAATAATTAAAAATGTAGATACATCTGGGAAATCCTTATTGTCCCAACAGAAACAAAAGTCCAAGCCTCCCAAGAAATGGAATTTTCCCAATAATAAACCAAACAAGGGTCCCAAACCCTCTCAGTTAGCTCCTTCTTTAAAAAATGACAAAGGATCCAAGCCAAAAGGAATGAAGACTGAGCATCATTGCAATTTTTGTGGGAAAGATAATCATGATGAATCTAAGTGTTTCAAGAAAATGGAATCCTTGGAAGCAGCAATGAAGAAGCACCACATTAGCCTAGATTCATCTTCAGAATCTACCTATCATGGGCATGCACTTTGTGCTTCTGGTTACTCTTATATTGCATCTTCTTCTTCTACTTCAAATGAATGGCTTATTGATTCTGAAGTATCTCATCATATGGCTAAGGATCAAGCCATATTTTCTACTATGCATGAATGTAACACCAAACAAATATTTGTTGGTGATGATAGATCTCTAAGTGTTTTTGGATCTGGAATAGTTTTAGTAGAAAATTGTCATTTTATTGATGTACTATGTGTTCCAATGATTTCCTGCAATTTTTTATTAGTCTATCAGATTACTCATTTGGGTGAAGGTAAAAATGTGACGTTTACACCTCACCAAGTTGTAATCAAGTATTTTAAAGATCCTCAAAATGTCATTGCTACTGGAACTGTTGATGATATTACTAGGTTGTACAAATTTAACAAATTTGGGTCATCACCTTTTCCTTCAGTTTTTTTTGCTCATAGTGATAACTTGAGCAAACTTTGGCACGAGCGATTTGGTCACTTAAATTATCGTTCATTGCAAGAACTATGTAAAGACAATATGGTGACTGGTATTCCGATGGTATCTTGCAAGGATGGTGTTTGTTCCAGTTGTGTACTCAAAAAACATCATCGGGACAGTTTTGATAAATGTGCCTCTTGGCACACCTCGGTTCCCTTGGAGCTTGTGCATAGTGACTTGTGTGGTCCTCTTCCATATGCTTGCTTTTATGGTTTTATGATATTACTAGTTTGTGTAATATATCTGTTAGGTAAAGTGTGTTTCTTTAGCACAGGGGCTTCACTTGTTGGCCAATATCCTATCATGTTAGTTCATATTGTGGGTTTTAAAATTATCAAAAATTGAACCAATATATTGCAGGTATTGGGGGGATGAGGGGTTTAAGGTGGGGGTGGGTAGGGTGGTTTGTAAGGATTGAGGTATAAAAAGGGTGGGGAGGAGGTTTTAAGTATTGGAAGGGGGTTTCAACAAAAAGAGTTTGGGTCAATATCTCTAGAAATTAAGGGTATTCTTTAATATCCCACGATTGCATGTGCTATGTGAGAGGTTCACTAAGTGAAGTCCCCGTGTTCTTTAGTATGCATTTGTAAATATTCTAATCCGATGGTCATGATATGTTCTAGACATAAAGTGATCCAATGGTTCAAATTCTCTTAGATCATACCTACCACATATTTGTGTCTTAACACCCGATTGGTCCATGATCTCTATTTAAAGAGCATAGAGGGTCCTTGGCTAGTTGATCGATTATGAGAAGCTCATTTGTAACTTTCTTTATTTTACATAATAAATTGCTCCAAGTAGCTATTTGGTTGGGGCCATGGATTGTTTCCCTCTCGAGGGTTTTAACCACGTGACAAACATCGATGTATTAATCTGTGATCTATTTGTGTGAAGTGGTTGCTCTAGGTATTCGGTATTTTGGGAGTACCCTGTGTATCCAAACATGGTATCTAAGTGTTTATGAAGAGTCGCTTCTGTTTGTGATCAAGATCTAGAACCGGTGTTGCCGAAACTTTGAAAGGGTTTCTGGTTCTGGAGTTTTTGTGCATTTGTGGCCTGTAGGAGCTATTACATTGCATCTGGAGCGTCGTTTCTGTTGAGAAATAGTTTTTGTTTCATTGAAAATTGTTTCTATTTGATCCAGAAACACCCATTTCGATAAATCTAAAGGTATAAAGTTACAATGACGGATTTCTTTTATTTATTTTTTAAATATCTCATATTTTATCAGTTTTATTATTAGATCCTTATTGTTTTAGTCTTGGACTATTGCCTTCCATGGCTATGTATGCTCTTTGCCATGCACCTTGTGCGATCACGGCGAATCAGAAACAGAAAGGGAAATTTTTTTTTCTTCTCGGCTACGTATGCTCTTTGCCATGCACCTTGTGTGATCGCGGCGAATCAAAAACAACGAGAAAAATTGAAAATGTAGACTTTTTGGGAAAGCTAACCAAGATCTAACCCCATAGTGTGGAAATAAAAGGCAAGCACGGAGACCGAGAGAGAAGAGTAAAAAAAATAAAAATAAAAAGCCCCCTTGCTCTTTCCTTTCTTTTACGTACCTTTTAAAATTAGTTCACTTGGTTCAAAGTTGCTTTATTCCTTAATAGGTCTTGATTTCAAGTCTTATTAAGTTACTTTTTGGTGCATGAAATTTCTATTTTCAAGTTACTTTATTGTAAAAGTGCATCTTACTTAAATTAAATTAAATAAAAAGTGAGTCACTTAAGTATTTTAATTTATTGCCGCACTATTTAAAGTAACATTATTGTAAAAGTGAACATCACTTATTTTACAAAAGTGATTCACTTAAAAGCAACTTTCTTGTAAGTGATTGTCAAAGGTTCATCTTGGGAAGAAGGGAGTTCTTTTTTTTAGTTGGTCAAGTTAATATCTGTCGTGTCACTATTGAAGGCATCTTCAACATTTTCTTTGATCAAGCATAAATTCATCATTCAAAATCAGTTTTTAGTGCCGTTTTTTTTTAAACATCCTAATTTTTTGAGCTCTTTGCATCCAGACAGTTAGTTTCTATTCTTTCAGCCATTAGTTTACAGTATGGCCACCCCTTGTGATATTATACTTACCAGTTATAACTATTTCTCATGGAAATCTCATATGGAGGATGTTCTAAGAAGTAGGGGACTTTTCAGAATTACCTCAGGGAAAGAACCAAAACCCATTGATGATGATAAGAAAATAAAATGGGCAAAGATATGTGATGAAGCTTATGGATTGATTGGGACATCAATCTCTACTGATTTGTGATTCCACATATCTGGAATTGATGAACCTGATAAACCTTGGGAAAGTTGGAATCTGTGTTTGGTAAACACAATGAAATTTGAGATCATCAACTTGAGAACGAGTTGATTTCTTTGAATCCAAGTGATTTTTCATGCATTCAAGATTATTTATCTAAGTATCAAACTCTTAGACTCTTATGTGAAAAATGCAACATTAAGAAAGAAGATAAACAATGTATTTATCATATTCTTTCCAAACTTGAACCATCATATTCTATTTTGTATCTACATTTTACTCCATGAAAGAATCCTTGAATACAACTAGCTATCAAGAGCCTAGTTTTGAATCCTTTTTTGATTCCTTAATTAGAGAGAAAGATAATCGCATTCATCTTGGAATAATTAACAATGTAGATACATCTAGGAAATCCTTATTGTCCCAACAGAAACAAAAGTCGAAGCCTCCCAAGAAACGGAATTTTCGCAATAATAAACCAAACAAGGGTCCCAAACCCTCTCAGTTAGCTCCTTCTTTAAAAAATGAGAAAGGATCCAAGCCAAAAGGAAATAAGAATGAGCATCATTGTAATTTTTGTGGGAAAGATAATCATGATGAATCTAAGTGTTTCAAAAAAATGGCATCCTTGGAAGCAGCAATGAAGAAGCACCACATTAGCCTAGATTCGTCTTCAGAATCTACCTATCATGGACATGCACTTTGTGCTTCTGGTTACTCTTATATTGCATCTTCTTCTTCTACTTCAAATGAATGGCTCATTTATTCTGGAGTATCTTATCATATGGCGAAGGATCAAGCCATATTTTCTACTATGCATGAATGTAACACCAAACAAATATTTGTTTGTGATGATAGATCTCTAAGTGTTGTAGGATCTGGAATAGTTTCAGTAGAAAATTGTCATTTTATTGATGTACTATGTGTTCCAATAATTTCCTGCAATTTTTTATCAGTCTATCAGATTACTCATTCAGGTGAAGGTAAAAATGTGACGTTTACACCTCACCAAGTTGTAATCAAGGATTTTAAAGCTCCTCAAAATGTTCTTACTACTGGAACTGTTGATGATATTACTAGGTTGTACAAATTTAACAACTTTGGGTCATCACCTTTTCCTTCAGTTTTTTTTTCTCATAGTGATAACTTGAGCAAACTTTGGCATGGGCGATTTGGTCACTTAAATTATCGCTCGTTGAAACAACTATGTAAATACAATATGGTGACTGGTCTTCCGATGGTATCTTGCAAGGATGGTGTTTGTTCCAATTGTGTACTCAGAAAACATCATCGGGACAGTTTTGACAAGCGTGCCTCTTGGCACGCCTCGGTTCCCTTGGAGCTTGTGCATAGTGACTTGTGTGGTCCTCTTCCATATGCTTCCTTTTATGGTTTCAAATATTTCTTAACTTTCATTGATGACTAGTCCATACGCTCTTGGGTTTACTTCCTAAAACTTAAGAGTGAAGTATTTAACATGTTCTTCGCCTACAAGGCCCTTGTTGAAAAACAATCTGGTCATCAAATTACTAAGTTAAAATCTGATAATGGAGGAAAATATGTTAACAAAAATTTCACTACTTTCTACACTGAACAAGGAATCCAACAACAAAACATTGTTCAATATACACCACAACAAAATGGTGTAGCTGAACAGAAGAACTGCAATTTAAAACAAATGGCTAATTGTATGATCCAAACTAAGGGAATAAGTCTTCAATATTGGGTTGAGACCATAAACTGTGAAAATTACATAGTTAATCACACACCCACTAAAGTTTTACAAGGTATAACACTGGAAGAAGCATGGAGTAAAATTAAACCATATGTAAGTCACTTCTGTGTGTTTGGTAGTGAAGCATGGGCTCACATTTTGGATGAAAAACGGAAATCATTGCAGCCTAAAAGTGAAAAGTGCATATTTGTTCGATATTCTAAAGACGTAAAAGGTAATAGACTTCTTCAACCACATTCTCATGATATTATTATTATAAGAGATGTTAAATTTGATGAAAATCTCTTGGCCTGCGAGCCTAAATCTGTGGGTGTGCCATCTTTGGCTTCCGAGCCTAAATCTATGGGTATGCCATCTTTGGCTTGCGAGCCTAAATCTATGGGTATGCCATGTTTGGCCTGCGAGCTTGATTCGACGATTAAGCCTTCTTCTAATTCCAACTTCCTTGAGAGGTTTCCAACTCCAGTTTCTAATGATGATAGTGAGGATGAAAATCCACCTCCGCCTGCTCATGTTTCTCTAGTTGCACCAGCACCAATGCTTCCTCGATGGGTCCATTCAACATGTGAAGCAACTGGTGATCTTTCCAGTGATCCTAGATATCAACATTGAACACGTTCTTAGTTTCAGCGAGCCTCTTCTCTTTTGGCTCAAGTTTCCAAGAATCATGATCCAAAAACTTTTGCACAAGCTTCAGGAAATCCAGATTGGGATACAGATATGTATGAAGAATATTGTTCCTTAACGGAAAACGATATTTGGGATCTTGTTCCTCTTCTAAAAGGAAGAAAACTTGTCAGATGTAAATGGGTCTACAAAACTAAGTATGCATCATATGGAAGTGTTGAAAGAATTAAGGCAAGGTTAGTTGCCAAAGGTTTTTCCCAAGTTGAAGGGATTGAATACAATGAAACCTTTGCTCCTATTGCAAAAATGAACTCCATATGCCTTGTTATTTCCCTTGCAGCCTTACATAATTGGGAATTCCATCAAATGGATGTCAATTCTAGCTTCTTACATGGTGATTTACAGGAGGTAATTTACATGGAACAACCTGCTAGATATTTTCAAAATAACTCTAGCCTTGTCTGTAGCCTTAAGAAATACTTATATGGCATTAAGCAATATCCTAGAGCTTGGTATGCCAAAATGGATAGATTTCTCCTTGACAGTGGTTTTTCTAGATGCCATTCTAACCCCAATGTCTATACCAAGAAAGTAGGAAATCATCTCATCATACTTGTTCCTTATGTTGATGATCTTATCCTTACTAGTAGTGATCCTAAGCTTTTAATCCATGTGAAATCCAGTCTTAAGCAAAATTTTGAAATGTCAGACTTAGGACATTTGCATTATTTTCTTGGTCTCCAAGTCTTGCAAACCAAAGAAAGAATATTCCTTTCCCAGTCTAAGTATGCTTGTGACCTTCTTCGTCGTTTTCACATGGAATATTGTAAACCATCCCCTTCTCCCTTCCAGTCTGGAGTCAAACCTTCTGTCACTTGTACTTCCCCTGAAGTAGATGCCACCTTGTATCGTCAGCTTGTTGGTAGTCTCTTATACTTGGCTCATTCCTGTCCTGACCTTTCCTTTGTCATTGGTCATGTTGCCCATTATATGCAAACACCTCATGAAAGTCACTGGAAAGAAGCAAAAAGAATACTTCGATATATTTGAGGTACAGTTCAGTTTGGGATTCATAACAGTACAGGGGGGGAACCTTTGTTGGTTGGTTTCACTGATTCATATTGGGTTGGCGATCCTGATGAACGAAATTCTACTGTAGGTTATGTTTTCAGTCTGGGATCTGGACCTGTCACTTGGGCTTGTAAGAAACAACAATCTCTTGCTCTTTCTTCAGTAGAAGCAGAATATCGAGCCGTAGTTAATGCCAATCAGGAATATTTATGGCTTCGACAAATCCTTTCAGAGTTTGGATTCAAGCAGCAACAGCCTACTCCACTTTGGTGTGACAATCAAAGTTCCATCAAGCTTTCCAAATATCTAGTTCTACATCAACACATCAAACACATTGAGCTACACATGCACTTCATCAAAAATCTTGTTCATGATCGTGTTCTTGAAATGCTCTATTTCCCTATAGATGATCAAGTTGCAGACATCTTCACCAAGTGCCTTACAGAAGCAAATTTTTCTAAACTTCTATCTATGTTAGGAGTTCAGGAATGTGTCATTAAGGGGGGATAGGCTCTAATGCCTTTTTCCTGCTCCTAATAGTGTCACTTCTGTAATACTTCAATCCTATCCCAAGTTATTCTTAAGGGGGTATGTTAGGATATTTAGACACTTAGGAGTTAGTTAAGATCAACTTGTGTAATATATCTGTTAGGTAAAGTGTGTTTCTTTAGTATGCATTAGTATGCATTTGTAAATATTTTAATCCAACAGTCATGATATGTTCTAGACATAAAGTGATCCAACGGTTCGACTTCTTTTAGATAATACCTACCATTGATCCATGGCTTAACACTCGATTGGTCCATGATCTCTATTTAAAGAGCATGGAGGGTCCTTGGCTAGTTGATCGATTATGAGAAGCTCATTTGTAACTTTCTTTCTTTTGCATAATAAATTGCTCCAAGTAGCTATTTGGCTGGGGCTGTGCACTGTTTCCCTCTCGAGGGTTTTAACTACGTGACAAAAATTGATTTATTGATCTGTGATTATTTGTGTGAAGTGGTTTCTCTAGGTGTTCGATCTTTTGGGAGTACCCTATGTACCCGAACAACATCACCGAGTTTTGGTGGGAAATCCATGAATGAAAAAATCCGCCCATTCCAAATTGAATCCCCAACATGATCTATATGAGGGGGAACCCCATACCTCTTTGCATGCATTAACTAGTCAAGTTGCCCAAGAAACACACTTCTATATCCGTGTTGTAAACAAATTCCAAACCAAATCAAATCGTGTCTTATACTTAAAAATATTTCAGATATAAATAACTCTAAAACAAATTACACCTTTGAGAGAAAAATAGCTTTTGGTAAAGTTTTTGGGAAAAAAAAACTTTTGATATTAAAACATTACAAGTAAATATATTTGCACACTAAATTATATCCACTTGGTTGCTTATATTCCTGTTTTATCGAGTGTGGGTACCACCAAATAGGTATTTATCATATATATCTTCCTCGAGTGATGGTGAAAATATACTTGGAGAGGTATAAAGTGATGCGTGTTGTACTATATCTACCGGTTTTATATCAACTAGATCCGAAAAGGCAAGGAAAAGATTTTGTAGATGCATGCAATATTTTATTGCCAACGGAGGGTCATGTAATTATGTTAATGAGAGCATAGGTGACATTGAGTTTCCCTTGATGTATATACATCTAGTGCAACGATGGGTACCTAATAATCTACCTCAAGTGGACACATATTTCTTCATCAATGGGAGGATGTATCTCATTACTCCTTTGTCCTTACGTGGATTGGGGATATTTTCCATGGATGGCATAAAGGTCAACTATGGCACTATAACTGAAATGATGGAGTATGTCAGACCATTATACAAATACAATAACTGGTTGATATTGGTCCAATATACTCGAAGTATAAGGAGATACAGAGTTGCCACAAATTATATACAACTAGCAGAACACAATAAAAACAAACGGGCGATTATGTATATTGATGGGAGACCAAAAGCGTCCGAAAACATTGTTGGATTTATAAATAGTACACAGCCAGTGATAGCAACTAAGCAACCGAATTGCGAATTTTAGGGACGCGAAGAACATCGTATATTTGTATGTGCAACAAAAACAATACTTCCAAGTGAAGAGTTGTTGATCGATTACAACTTAAATCGAAGAGATGTGGCTTCCACGGTCCAGGGTAACCGTGGAAGGTCACATGCTATTCCTCAATAGGTAAATGCTAAATATAGTAACTAAACATGACTACAATAACTAAATGTTTCGATTTTTTCTGTTAACATTCGATTTCCACCGTTGACATTCATGTTTTTTGTGCATATTATGAATATTTCCATGTGATAACATGCTTATTCCACTATTATGCTTATCTCATTTTTTTGTTATGTTACAATTATTGACTCAACTTTTATTGATTGATTTATTTTGTCAAGGTTGCAGCAGTGGAAAGCCACATGTTGCTTCCACGGTCCAGGGTAACCGTGGAAGGTCACACACTATTCCTCATTAGGTAAATGCTAAATATAGTAACTAAACATGACGTCAATAACAAAATGTTTCGATTTTTTCAATTAACATTCAATTTTCACTGTTACCATTCGCTTTTGTTGTGCTTATTGTGAATATTTCCATATGATAACATGCTTATTACATTGTGGCAGGGGTCTGCTCATCCCCATGGAGCAGAACATGTATCTCCTCCTTCGGAGGTAAAAGTAAATATTATTGCAGTATCTCATTTTTGTTTATGTTACAATTATTGACTCAACTAAATATAGTAACTTAATATGACTACAATAACTAGAAACTCCAACCCCAGAATATTTCCATGTGACAACATGCTTATTACACTGTGGCAAGGGTCTTCCCATGGTTGTCATGGAACAGAACGTGTGTCCTCTATTTCCATGGTCCAGGGTGACCGTGAAAGGTCACACTTTGTGCTCCATCAGGTAAGTGTTAAATATAATAACTAAATGTTGAGATTTTTTCTGTTAACATTCAATTTCCACTGTTACCATTCACTTTTTTCGTGCTTATTGTGAATATTTCCATATGATAACATGCTTATTACACTTTGGCAGGGGTATTCTCATCACCATGGAGCAGAACATGTATCTTCTCCATCGGAGGTAAAAGTAAATATTATTGCAATATCTCATTTTCGTTGATGTTACAATTATTGACTCAACTAAATATAGTAACTAAATATGACTACAATAACTAGAAACTCCAACCCCAGAATATTTCCATGTGACAACATGCTTATTACACTGTGGCAAGGGTCTTCCCATGGTTGTCATGGAACAGAACGTGTGTCCTCTATTTCCATGGTCCAGGGTGACCGTGAAAGGTCACACTTTGTGCTCCATCAGGTAAGTGTTAAATATAATAACTAAATGTTGAGATTTTTTCTGTTAACATTCAATTTCCACTGTTACCATTCACTTTTTTCGTGCTTATTGTGAATATTTCCATATGATAACATGCTTATTACACTTTGGCAGGGGTATTCTCATCACCATGGAGCAGAACATGTATCTTCTCCATCGGAGGTAAAAGTAAATATTATTGCAATATCTCATTTTCGTTGATGTTACAATTATTGACTCAACTAAATATAGTAACTAAATATGACTACAATAACTAGAAACTCCAACCCCAAAATATTTCCATGTGACAACATGCTTATTACATTGTGGCAGGGGTCTGCCCATGTTCGTCATGGAACAGAACATGTGTCCTCTACTTCTGAGGTAAAAATAAATATTATTGCAATATATCATTTTTTATTATGTTACAATTGTTTTCATAACATTTATTTATTGAATTATTATGTCAGGGTGGCACCGGTGGAAAGGCACCTACTACTTCCATGGTCCAGGGTGACCGTGGAAGGTCAAACTCTGTGCCCCATCAGGTAAGTGTTAAATATAATAACTAAATGTTTCAACTTTTTCTCTTAGCATTCTATTTCCATTGTTGACATTCGCATTTTTCTGTGCTTATGGTGAATTATTGATTGATTTATCGTGTCAGGGTTGGGACCGTGGAAAGGCACTTGTTGCTTCCACGGTCCAGGGTGACCGTTGACAATCACCCACTAGAAGTAGATCAGTACGGGGTGACCAAGGGAAGTCACTGACCAAAACACCGCATCACGTAAGTGTTAGTTCTTAATAGTAACCAAATTTAATTAAAAAAAATGTTTGAATGATGTTAAAATTATTTTGGTTAATTTTATTGATGATGATGATGATGATGATGATGATGATGACGACGATGACTAGGATGAGGATTATGATGACGAAAATTTTGGTGATGAATATGATGATGATGACGATCATGATGATGATGAATATGATGATGAATATGATGATGATGACGATGATGATGAGGAGGAGGAGGATGAGGATGAGGATGAGGATGAGGATGAGGATGAGGATGAGCATGACGAGGATGATGATGATGATGATGATGATGATGATGAAGATGTTGATGATGATGATGATGATGGTGGTGGTGGTGGTGGTGGTGATGAATGTTGGCAAGGCCTTTGGGGCAAGTAAGTTGTGCAACGTCGTGGTAGATATGCAAGCTCACACAGTACCGCGCAAGGGAATATTGGTGTGATAAGCAGAAGAATAACTGCTTTTTGAATATTTTATGTATATTTTGACCAAGTTTTGTTGCAATAGGTCAATAGCGGTTAGAAATCAGTTAGTAGTGGACCCTTAATGTAAAGGTTTAAGCCTATTTATAGAGCTATTTTGAGGATATCTAGGAGTGATTGTGTGCGATTGTATGGATAAGATCTGGTGCGATCTGTTTTATGGATAATTTTCTACCTTAACTATGATTTTATCTGAGTTTCTTCCTAATGTATGCAGTCTCCAATTTTGGAGAAGAATTGTGTAATGCGGTACATTTGCGCAAGGTTAATATGATGCGATGAGTATGGCTCAATTCATGTATGTTGTTATAGATCTGTTATGATGCTGTGACTCTGTTTTGTTACAATGGCATAATATAGATGTGATTCAGTCTCTTTCTGCTATATCGATGTGATCTATTGCTTTTATGTTGATGCAATCTATGTTTCTGTAACCGTTTGATGTGCTATGATTAATGATGTTCCATGAATAATGTTGTGATATTGTGATACTGTGTGATGATTGCATAAGTTATGGTGTCCCTCCGTCAGATCCCCATATCCTCCTTTCCCACTATCGAAAACTCGGTTTTGACAGCTCTCCCTTGAACGCCTCGGGTGATACCTCGTCTGCTCTGCAGACATTGCTGGGAAGGGTAAAACCTGTCTAGGCCGGTGCTTAGGGAGGTTGCACTATAGGGCGTCAATAGAGTGGGAACCCCTGTCGACGAAGCTTTGTTAGTGGGTTTCGCCAACAATGAAGATGATGAACATGATGAAGATGACGATGAGGGCAATGATGAAAATGATGATGACGATGATGAAGATGTTGATTAGGAATAGGGAGATGATGATGACGACGATGATGATGATGATGATCATCATCATCATCATCATCATCAATGATGGTGGTGGTGATGACGACGCCAACAATGATGATGATGATGATGAGGGTGAGGATGAGGATGATGATGATGAGGATGATGATGATGACTAGGATGACGATGATGAAGATGATGATCATGATTATCATTATTATCATGATGATGATTAGGATGAGGATGATGATGATGATGATGATGATGATGAAGATGATGATGATGGTGATGGTGATGATGATGAATATGCTGATGAAGATGATAACGATGATGAAGATTTGATGACAAGGTCTTTACCTTGGTCTTCACTAAATTGTTCTGAGCTTCACCAACATTATAATAGAATGGTTATGAGTGATTATTCACTCCTATAAAGAATGCACTTTATGAAACTACCAAACTGCTCAGTTTGGATCTTCCTCTTTTAAGACACCGGAGTAGGTCCATAAGTCTTGATTCTTCATGTGCACAAATATAAGAAAATGAGGCTTCACACAACCCAAAAAGTTGTATTTTTTTACTACCTCCTTAGATCATATTGAATTGTTAGATTAGTCCTTGGAATGACTGTTAGGAGCAATCCTTAATTTTTCACTCAACTGGATGCTCCCCCTATCATGTAGACGTCTTCATTCACTGATCTCCCCATAAAATTGTGATGATGATGATGATGATGATGATGACGACGATGAATATGATGATGATGATGATAGTGAAAATGATGATGATGAAGATGATTATCATGATAATGGAGATGCTGATGAATTGGATGAAGATGATGTTGATGATGAATATGATGATGAAGATGAAGATGATGATGATGATGATCATGAATATGATGATGATGATGGTGATAACTAAGATGTTGATGATGAAGAAGATGATGATGATAAGGAAGATGACGACGATGATGGCGATGACGATGATGATGATTATGAAGATGATGATGATGATATTGATGAAGACAACAAAGATGATGGTGATGACGATGATAAGGATGATGATGAGGATAATGATGATGATCATCATGGTCATTGTTGCCATCATCTTTATCATCTTCATTGTCATCATGATCATCGTCATCATCATCATGTTCATCCTTGAAGGGACTTATGTATAGGATATCACTATAAACAATGCAACCAATACAAATTATGACAAAATCCTAGTTAAAATAAATTAAATTAAATTAAATTAAAATACACTAAATAAAAAACACAGAGTTGTTTCTCTATAATTAATTTAAAATGCAACAAAATATAAAATATGCAAATAAAAAAATAAAAATAAATAAGCTAAACAAAAGATAAATAAAAAAATAAAACACAAAATATAAATTATGCAAATAAAAAAATAAAAACTAAACAAAAGATAAATAAAAAAATAAAAAAACAAAACAAAACACAATATAAAATATGCAAATAAACAAACAAACAAAACATAGAATTCAAAAACACTCGCGCACTACCTCATTAGCAAAACAACAATGGACAAGTTCAATCCCGCGCACTAGTTCAATAGCAGCATCCAGAGCATTGGTAATTTGATGAGCAGAGCAGTGGTAAATCGAGGAGCAGGGGATACCAGTCTAGAGAATACTAGCGTTCCCAGTGGAGGAAATACAGCCGCAGTCTAGAGGCTAACAAAACAATCTGGCCACAGTCCAGAGGATACCAACGTTCCCAGGGGAGGCAATCTGGCCGCAATCCAGAGGATAACAAAGGGACCAATGAATTTTTTAAACCTGTTAACCCTAGAAGCATAGGAATTTGGGAAAAATACGTCAAATTTCTGAACCAACATGGATTCGGTATAGTCATACTGAAATTATATTTTTTTGTTGTGCTACCGTCACTTCTATTATCGGTGGATCTAGTAAGGGTTTTTTATTATTGGAGCGTCTGAAGCTCCTCTTTAAATTCGGGGAAAAGGTATACGGTTTGAGCACTGTAAGCCAATCGTGCTCTTGTATAATTTTATGAATTATGGCACAATTTGCAAGCTTTTGTAATTTTATTCTATTTAATGGTCAAGAACAATGTGCAAAGTCCTGTAGGAGCTATAATATGAACTAGTTCAACCAATTCTATCGAAACTTTGAACCTGAGACGTGTTTCTTCTAAGCATTTAATTTTTCTTTAATAATTAGTTTCACCTCGATTATGGCACAAATTACAAGATTTTGTTATTTTACTCTATTATATGTCTGAAACATTCTATAGAGTGCAATATTGTGTAATCTTATTCTATTTAATGGTCTAGAACAAAGTCCTCTATGAGCTATAATTTGAACTAATTCTATCGAAACTTGAACGTGAGACCCCTTTCTCCTTTAAAGATGCATTTAATTTTGCTTTGATGTTCAATTTTACATGGATTATGACACACTTTTCAAGATTTTGTGATTTTTTTCTATTATGGGTCTAAAACATTTTGTAGAGTACCATAGGAGCTACAATTATAATGACTAGGTACAATTCCCTTTATAAATTTATGTTTATTAATTTCCTATAGCTTACTCTTTTATTTCACCAAGACTATACATGCATACTTTTCTAACTTTTGGTAGACTTATATTTGTCACATCTTGACCATGTTTAAACAAACTGAGGGTATGGCTAGGTATCCACCTCAACTAGGAACAAGACCATGTCACCTTAAAACCTTATTGACAAACACATAGTCTCTGGCAGTCACTTTAAATTGGTCTTTCAAACTGCTCAATTCAACACTTAGTTAATTTTTTCAAACCCTGGTCATTACTATTCTAGGAGGCATTTTGGCAGACTCATATCTCACACATGTGAACACCCATAGGGAAACTAAGATCATGAGTGGATTCCAAGATAATCAAAGAATGGACCCATAAAATTTGATGAATTTATCAGTTAAAGAGCCGACTCTGGCATGCATTTCCAAGCGGGCTCTCAACCTCCTATTTTCAACACTCAGATAATTTTTTATATTTTTGGATATGCAAGCTAATGTTTTTACCTCTTTTGGCAGGCTGATATTTTTCTCATGTGGTCACCATACGAAAAACTAAGAACATGGATGGATATCAAGTTCATTAAAGAACATTCCTAAAACTTCTAATGAATTTATCATCACTTAGACAGGCTTTGGCGGGCATTTCCAAATGCCTCTTCAACCTTGTGATTTGACACTTAGTCAATTTCTTTAAACCCTAGGTCTCAAAGTTGATTTCAACTTTTCATCAAAATTGGAGTGTAAGACATCCAATGGACGGAGGAAAACTATATGAATCCATTAAGACCAGTTTCATTCTCTGGAACTAATTTCTCTCTCCTCGATGGGCATTTTACTGAAGTATGATGTAAAAGCTACTTAAGACCCTGTTTTGGCAAATCCATAATTTATGCCTCAGGTACTTTCAGGTCAATGTAAGAACATGGTCAAGTAGACAAAACAACCACCTACAGGATTCCCATATGGTGTGGGCATTTCCTTCAACCCATAAATTGGCAAGCATTCTCCTAGAGCAACTTGTTTAATTTGACCAAAAGAACTTCTTTTGGGAGGCCTGTATCTTCTTCCTCAAAGATTTGTTCTCAGAACTGGTTCCATGGTCGGATAGATACTTCAACCAACTATGGGATGTCAGGCCATGGCGGGAATTTTCTCCTTCTTATGAAATATGATGGGAATTTTCATAAGACTACTGCTTTAGGACAAATTTTCACCACTTAGTCTTTTTCCAACTTTATCATACATGCCTATGCCCATCAACAGTTCTTTTGTCATTAATGAACATCTCTAGGATATGTATGTCCAAAATCGTCATTTCACCAAATGTCACCAATTATCCATTCATATATTGACTTATGCCAACACATGCATCTGCCATATTGCCAATAATGATTCTTAGGAGGATGGAGATGAGAGTTTACCCATCATCATCTCAACCTGAATATGTAACTTAGCCATTTATAAAGCCTTAGATATTGCTAGGTCATCATTAGTGCAAATCTCCCATTGAAGCGATAAGGATTTGAATAACATAGCCTTTTTATGGGGTCCAATGAGCCCTTACTTATCTTGGATCGAAACTGGAGATTCTTTTCCATATACTATACCTTTTCTTATTGTTTCCATTGGCTTTCAAGTTGAAACTATAGAGAAAGGAAAGTTGTAGGTATCATCCATTGTCACAAGAAATCAATACTTAGTTACTACTTGTGTTAGTTCCTAATGAATAATAAATGACATGTTACACTTTGGAATGTTAGTTCCACTTGATTAATGAATGACATGTTACACTTTGGAATGATGATCGTATAATCTTATTTTTTTTTAATTAAAATTCCATGTTTTTGTATTTATAAGATGCCTATTCCCGTATTTTAGTCATACTTGATTTTTTTGTTACGTATTTTTTCTGGATTGTATCCGAATCATAGTCGAATCTATACTCGAATATTGCTACTATGGTTTTGACTGTTTAATTCATATTTTCTGAGGATTTATGTGAAATATATGCCGTATTTGAGGTGCAAAATGACCCATGATGGGCATTTTTCCCGTCAAATGCCAGCCTTGAACCCATGCATTGCTCGTTTGATAGAGAACAAGCCTGAACCATATGATCAGAACCAAACAAATTCAGGATTTCCTTATTACAGAACACCGTAGCAATGGTAATAAAATGGTATTGGGTAGTGTAAGATGATTCAGGATTGTGATAAGATGATTCTGGATCCAACATCACCCTATCCATGTCCATGTGAAAAAACACTCAAAACTACCTATAATTGGTCTAAATTTGGTGACATTTCACAATGCTATCCTATTTAAAAAAAGTCAGGTACATAGTTAGAGAAGGATTACCTTGCATGAGGAAACTTGCATATCAAACCACTATGGAAGAGGGAGTGTTAGACTAACATCGTCGAGTTTTGCTAGGAAATCCATGAATGAAGTAATATGACCACCACTCATTCCAAATTGAATCCCCAACATGGTCTATATGAGGAGGAACCCCATACCTCTTTGCATGCATCAAATAGTCAAGTGGCCCAGGAAACACACTTCTATATCCATGTTGTGAACAAATTCCAAACCAAATCAAATCGTGTCTTATACTTAAAAATATTTCAAATATAAATAACTCTAAAATAAATTACACCTTTTAGAGAAAAATAGCTTTTGGTAAAGTTTTTGGGAAGAAAAAACTTTTGATATTAAAATATTACAAGTAAATATATTTGTACGCTAAATTATATCCACTTGGTAGCTTATATTCCTGTTTTATCGAGTGTGGGTTCCACCAAATAGGTATCTATTAGATATATCTTCCTCGAGTGATGGTGAATATATACTTGGATAGGTTGAAAGTGATAATTGTTGTACTAGATCTACCGGTTCTATATCAACTAGATCTGAAAAGGTAAGGAAAAGATTTCGTAGACGCATGCAATATTTTATTACCAACGGAGGGTCATGTAATTATGATGCTGAGAGAATAGGTGACATTGAGTTGCCCTTGAGGTATAGGCATCTATTGCAATCATGGGTACCTAATAATCTATCTCAAGTGGACATGTATTTCTTCATCAATGGGAGGATGTATCGCATTGCTCCTTCGTCCTTACATGGATTGGGGCTATTTTCCATGGATGGCATAAAGGTCAGCTATGGTACTGTAACTAAATTGATGGAGTATGTCAGACCATTATACAGATACAGTAACTTGTTGATCTTGGTCCAATATACTTGAAGTATGAGGAGATACAGAGTTGCTGCAAATTATGTACAACTAGCAGGACATAATAAGAACAAAGGGGCAACTATGTATATTGATGGGAGACCAAAAGTATCCGGAAACGTTGATGGCTTTATAAATAGTACATGACCAGTGAGAACAACTAAGCAACTGAATTACGAATTTTAGGGACGTGAAGAACATCATATATTTGTATGTGCAACAAAAACAATACTTCCAGGTGAAGAGTTGTTGATCGATTACAACTTAAATCGAATAGATGTGGCTTCCATGGTCCAGGGTAACCGTGGAAGGTCACACGCTATTCCTCATCAGGTAAATGCTAAATATAGTAACTAAACATGACTAGAATAACTAAATGTTTCGATTTTTTCAGTTAACATTTGATTTTCACCGTTGGCATTCTCTTTTTTCATGCATATTATGAATATTTCCATGTGATAACATGCTTATTACACTGTTATGCTTATCTCATTTTTTTATGTTACAATTATTGAATCAACTTTTATTGATTGATTTATTTTGTTAGGGTTGTAGCAGTGGAAAGCCACATGTTGCTTCCACGGTCCAGGGTGGCCGTGGAAGGTCACAATCTATGCCTTGTGAGGTAAATGTTAATCATAGTAAATAAATATGACGTCAATAACAAAATGTTTCAATTTTTTCAGTTAACATTTTATTTTCACTGTTACCATTCACTTTTGTCGTGCTTATTGTGAATATTTCCATATGATAACATGCTTATTACATTGCAGCAGGGGTCTACTCATCCCCATGGAGCAGAACATGTATCTCCTCCTTTGGAGGTAAAAGTAAATATTATTGCAGTATCTAATTTTTGTTTATGTTACAATTATTGACTCAACTAAATATAGTAACTAAATATGACTACAATAACTAGAAACTCCAACCCCAGAAGATTTCCATGTGACAACATGCTTATTACACTATGGAAGGGATCTTCCCATGGTCATCATGGAACAAAATGTGTGTCCTCTACTTCCATGGTCCAGGGTGGCCGTGGAAGGTCACACTGTGTTAAGGACCTGAAAATGGAAAACATAGAAATGATTTCCTTGGCTTGCATAAGGCCCATGACATAGGAGATCGGGGCAAGGATTGAAGAGCTGAAAGAACAAATAAAATATTATGGAGTAAGTGGCATCTTCACATATTTTTTAAGCTATGACATGATTTTGTATCTGATATTATGTTTTCTATTTTTCCAAGTGATCTGATAAAGTAAATTTTTTCGTTTGTAGGATTTTTTACAACCCATGACTAGAGAAACTGTTGAGACAAGTATAGGTAGCAGTGATGCTCCAATGCAGCAACAACGCCGACAAAGAAATGTACCAATGAGTATTTTTGACACTCCTTCGATTGGCCTCAAATCCATTGATGAGGGCACCAATTTTTATCAGCATGACATGCTAGAGAATGATGAGACAGAGCCTAGGACTCCACATGACTCCGGAGATGAGCCTACTATAGATGACCAGGAAACGTTTCCTGGAGCAGCACGAGTTAAAAGCACCGGATCACTAGAACTCACCTTTCTGGTGGATGGCACTTGTGTTTCGATCAAGATTAAAAAGATTGGTATTTATTAATTAATTTATTCATTTTAATCATGAAATTGAAATGGACATACACTAAAATTATTATAAATTAATGGATTACATGTCTCTGTCGGAAACAATGTTTTCTACAGGAGTTTGAAATGACAAAGCATTGGAGTTGTTTGGCCCCACCATTCACACACGATGGAATAGCCAAGATATTGCAAAGAGATATGTATTGATATACCACATGGTAAACTTGTTCGACAATACATTCAACAAGAAAGTGGTTGCAAAGTTAGCCAACGAGAATTTAAAATATACCAGGGCCCAATATAGGGATAAATTGCAACTTGACCTCAAACATGAGCGCCCTCCCATGGTTCTGGATAAATAGTGGAAGGAACTCATAGAGGATGTAAAGGAGAGATTTATAAAAGGACAAGGAAAACAAACATGGCCTGGAAAATCAAGGTACGACACATAATCTTTTTAGTGAAATATGCTCATTTATTTTTTTCTTTTTTGTTTTAAGCAAGAATTTTCATATATAACGTTCTTCAAAGTTTTCATATATAGGCTACCGAACACCTCCAAAGCAACCAAGGTTATAGTGTCTAAGCACGGGCAACATAGACTGGGCCAGGGTGGCTATAGAAAACTGAGAGCCCAAATCATAAGAATTAAATGATTAATTGTGGGGAATATTTATTTGAAAGTAGAAAACAAATATTTGTTTTTGATATTGGAAATTTTATATGTGTTATGCATTGCAGGGAAATACGTTCCAAGATGCTGCCACCGAGGAAGACCTAAAGCTTGGTTTCAAGTATGGTTTTAAAAGTGTCATTGAATATCAGAAAATCTTGCGATATACTCCAATCTCCCCAATGACGCAGATGCAGGTAAATACAATGAATAAGGACATCATTGCAGTATACTATGAAAGTATATTCAGTTTTGATTATATCACCCATAACTAAATATTTATGTTTTCTTTTAAGCAACAGTGCAACTGCAGCATTGAATCCAGCGGTACTTGGCACATACCAGCTAATGTTGGGGTGTGCATGTCCCATGATAATGGGGAGCAGAGTGGCCATTCTAGTATGTTTTCTTTGGAAATAGAAATATCTACTGTGATTATAGATATTTATTTCCTGACGTATACTTATAAATTTTCTTATTTCAATGGAAGACCATGAAGCTTAGGAAGGTGAACCGCAAGAGGAATTAGAAAGTAGAGAAACAATTAACTCACGAGCTATCATAGCTACACAGACAGGTAAAGAGAAATATTGTAATTTTAACCAAAATTATGAACTATTAATTTCAATAATATTTCAACATATTGATATGCCCATTTTTGTTGTTGCAGTTCATGCCCCTTCAGAAGTGCCTCCACACCCTACTCAACTACGTACAAGAAGTATGATACATGAGGGCATGGAAACACAAACACTACCAGGACATGAGTTTGTAGATATTCCACCAAATGATGGTGATAATACCCCAATTATCATCAATTATTACAATGCAAAAAAACAGAAATCAAAGAAAAAGTAGATGTATAAATTCATGACTTGTATTTGGATGTATATCGATGTTGCTAGTATAAAACATTGTTTATATGAATTACCTAATTATGCTTCAATGTTTTTATGTTTATATTTTTTGATGACTAGCCTAGTTATGCGTGAATGTTTATATGTTTCAATGTAAACAACATCATTTATTGGGTATGGGGAATTGAGAGCGATGTGAGGGGGGGGAGGGGCCATATGAGCTTCCACCTTCATGTGGTTGGCCCTGTTTAGTAGAGAATATAAAACTGTTCTTGAAACAGAGAGGAGCTCAATAAGGTATAAATACTCTTTCATTACAATGCATTAAAGATGGTTGTAAATTTTTAAATGCATGTCTATTTCTTAAAAAATTGTTAGTAAATTTAACATTTCACCATTCATTGATTTCTACAGGACTTTGTAGTAGGATTTAAATGACTATTTATTTGCTTATATATTATTTACTCATATAAAAAATATGTCTTTGATGATTTATGCAGGCCTTGGTGATGGAAATGCATCTTGTGGACAACTCCTATCAAGTTGTATGGGTGAATGGATCTGGCAAAAGGACAATGATAAGGTAAGGGTTTTGACGTGTTCTTTAACCTTAATGTGTTTGTATTTATCCTTAAATTCTATTTTATTCTATTAAGATACAAGAGACGCAACCAATAGTAAATAACTACTTTTAGACTATCATCCAAACTAGGAGAAAACCTTCTACATAAAACAAAAATTCTTCTTAGTAACGTAGAAAAATAGAAGAAAAATCACGTAGAAGAAATTAGGATTTTTTCAGCCCTTCTTCCTATAATTTCAACATGATGAAACTCTAGGTTAAGAAATTTTAATTTTTAAAACCCTAATTGTTCATCTATCTTTCAAAACTAAATTTTTTGAGTTGTATACTTGTAAATATTATTCTTAGGTTATTTTTGTTTCTCTTAGGTTTTAGATTTAATTTTTATGTGTTTTTGTAACTTTTATTTTATGAAAAAAAGAAAGCCCTAAAAAAAAGAATTGCTGTGTAAAACCCTAAAAACACAGACCTGTTGCCCCCACAATCCGATCCCTCTCCTTTATCAAATACAGGTCTACAATATTTATTGCAGACCTCGTATTCCCTAGCTGCCTTCTCTACACACTCAAAACAGAAAACAAGTTAGTATTTCAAACTATTTAGATGGTGGTGTATTTTGTAAAATATGTCTTAGTGATTTGATTAGTTTTTTACCCTATTCACATTAGTTTTCTAGGTAAATGTAAGTCTAATTTTTTACTGAGATCTGGAACCTCGCATCTCTGAATGCACAGTGATATAATTCTAACATTATTTTACTGAGTATTGTTTTGGATTTTCTTAGTACTAATTATTGCTATTGAGAGCTGGGTGATGGTAAGGGACTTGATGATTTTATATTTCAGAGCTTACATACATGATCGAGTGAAATGATGATAAGATTATAGTTAGCTTGGCACTAAATTTTCATTAAGTTAGTATTTTATATATATACTATCACATACACAGATCTAGAAATCATATGCTAAATGGCACTTTAAATGATTAACACTGGTTATTGGTTGCACTATTTTACACGTTCTAATTATTGTGATGATAAACTTTCAATTGGACCATGGCACATATGTGGACCATAAATTCATATCTTTATATCTTCAAAGGTAGCAGATAAAGTGATGTTATTACATGAGGAGTGTCTCCAAGGAAATTATGACATGGTTTCTAAACTACAAATTGCATGCAACCTACTTCTCAGTGCCAAAAGGTAATTTATGATGAATTGTTTGCTACATGAGATCATTCCTAGTAATAGAACAGAAATAAGTTATCAATTTTTTGTCGAATAACATGTCTCTTTCCCATCATGTGCTTAAAGGACTGTTTTTATCTTATGGGCATATTTGATACTAACTTGACCAATTTTGGCCATGCTTGAGGTGGTTGCATAAGAAGAATCAACTTTTCATATTCACCTCTTCCAATAATGAGAAACATCAAAACAACTTACCACCAGTTGGCACTACAAAGATCCTCACAGTTTTCCCAGGTGAACAACTACTCTTTTTCCCTAGGGGTTGAGTTATCTTTTTATTATTTATTTATTTTTCAATAAAGACGAATTCAATGCACCTTATGTTTTTTGTAGTATGATGAATTATCACTAGTAGCTATTCACATGTAGTAGAGCAAGTGATGCTATTTCAGGAGGAGTGTCTCCAAGTAAATTATGATATGGTTTCTAAACTACAAATTGCATGCTCAACTGTGCAACCTGCTTCTGATCAATGCCAAAAGGTGATCTATCATGAATTTTTTGTTATATGAGATCATGCATAGTAAAATAATAGAAATAAATTGTCAATTTTTTGTTGATTAGCATGTCTCTTTCCTATCATGTTCTCAAGGGACCTTTTTTTTCTTTCGGGCATATTTGGGACTAACTTTGACCAATTTTGGCCATGCTTGAGATGGTTGCGTAAGAAGGATCAGTTTTTCATTTTCATCTCTTCCAGAAATTGTTGGCTTAACCTTATCTGGCTTCATTTACACCTGTGAGCTTCCTCAGTGTTCAAATCTTGTGCTCCCTTCATCTTTAAAACATGGGCTTCCTTTACTTCTAACTTGTGGGATTGTTTAAGCTTCTGCAGGTATCTACGGGCATCTGCAGGCTTCTTCCAAGCTCTAGGGGCATCCTTCCAAGCCCTTGTGGGCTCTTTAAGCCCCAGTGGGCTTAACCTAATTTTGGATCACAATAAGTTGATCCAAGCCCAGTGGTTCCTATGTATTTCATCGATGGTATTTTTTTATAGATGTACCCCCTACCTTATCATAGAAATCAGCTCTCAGTGGTGCCTAGAATATCATTTAATTAATGTTTATACGATCCCTGTGGTGCTTATAATGTATTTTATGGATGGTATTTTTATAGATGTACCCTCCTACCCTCCTACCTTTTCATAGAATCCACTCTAAGAGGTGCCACTTTAGTCTCTAATTATGTATTTTAGCCAATTATTATGAATTTGTGCATCCTAATGGGAAAACAATTTTTGAGGAAATAATTAGGGTGCTTAGGGCCACTTTGGGTACTTTTGGGCACTTTTTAAATCATTATGCCTTATTTTTCAGAGTTAGTTAACACTTTTTGACCTCCCCCCTAAACTTCCCATTTATTTTTTTCCCTTTTACTTTAGTATGTTTTTTCCCATATCTTACTTTCCTGATATATTTCTTTTCTATAGATCACCTTTCCTATGTTATATTTTATCCATTTCTTTGTCTTTAAAATATAGTATGCATTTTTCACAAGCACTTATCGAAGATCCAAAACCGTGGAAAGGAAGGTGCCTTTCCACGGTTTTTTTAAAAAAAATTCAAACCTCCAAGTTTCGTCGCAATATCGACGAACTTTTGTCATGAGTATTGTAAAACCGTTGAAAACCCGGATGGTTTTCCATGAATACCATCGCTATAGCGATGAAGTTTCATGGAAACATTACCATTCAACTTGCATATTTCATCTATAGAGATTGGTTTTCCACATTTTTGCGTGGAAGAAATTTCTATTCAAATTCCAGAATCTGTCCATAGAGAGACAAACGTTCGTCGAAAGTGTTCCACGGCTTTGCATGGAAACAAAAATTTTCTTAGCAGTTTTTGGCCTTATTTTCGTCGTTATAGGGAAGACAACTTTGTCAATAGAGCAATGAAACGTAGAAAATGAATTAAAAAAATCAATTTCAAGGCCACCATATAGAAGACACGTCACGGCCAGTTTTCGTCTCTATATCGACGACTTATAAAGTTCTTCGTTATATCCACAAAATAAGTTCCATGAAACCGTTGAGGCCTGGAAATTCGCAAGCAGCAACAGCAAGGTATTCTCCCCAATCAACGTTCCCAACTAGCTCATGATTGTTTGGAATAGGGAATTCGTCTGGTTTGTGGTCCGGCTACCGTAGGTCAAGTAACAAAAACAAAGGTTTTACCAGTTGCGGCCCGGTCCACCGTGTATTTTTGTATTTTTTACTTAATGTATCATATGCACATGCCTAAATAACAATGCAAGGTGATTAAGGATGCAAGGATTAGTCACAATGTGATGCGCAGGTTCTTACCTCTCATCTTAGAACTCACAAGCATTTAAATCACATATGCAGGAATGAAGTAAACTAACTATCTATCTATCTATCTATCTATCTATCCACGGGGAGCCAAATTGTAACTTATTTATGAGTAATGTGTATTGTGCATGCATTATAAAGAGAAATGACAGCTAGCAGATGTTTCTTCCCACAACACATGAACGATTAAATATATTTCAACAATCAGATAGCCAATTGTTTTATGAACATCATACATTACTCATGGTGGTAATTCCACAAAATAAACAAGAAATATTTTAAACAAGAACATAGGTTCTAAGAGTTTGAACGATCTCACGGTTAATGGACAAAAAGCTAGAAAAACGAAATAGTTCATCTTGCCGCCATCCACAGCAAACATTTGAAAGTCCCACCGATATTTCTCCAATAGGCAAACAATAATTCTTTATTGCAAAAAAAAGTAGTTCTTCTTACAATATTGCTTTACATGTCCAATTGGGAAAAATCCCCTTCTTCCTCTAAGTCTTCTATATTTATACAAAAATATGAGACTATTGGGCTGCCCACGAATAACCCTTGGGATTCCCAACTTTTCGCCTCCCAAAACTTTCCTCAATTGTTTACAAAACCATTACATATTACAAAAAGTGAATGATTGTTCACGAGGAGGGCCCGACTTGGGTATTTAGGAATTTCTTCCACGCCGAAGCCTCAAAGGCGATCCCTTTAAATGCACAAGGCTCCAAAAATTGGATGTTTATCTCAAACTTGGCCGCTTGGTTCTTTATGGCCTCGATTCTGGCCGCACTCAAATGAAGTTGATCCTCAAAGAGCTGTACACTGATGGCGGAATGATCTACTTCATTCCTCAAAATCTGGTCATCAAGGGCTTTGATGTGCTACACTTTTGCCTCTTCCTCTTGATACCTCTTCTGCAAAATTTCCACAAATGAATTGTGGTCTGGAAAACCCTCTAGCCTTTGCTCAGCTTCGACCTAGCACCGGTTGTATGTAATTAGCAGCCTTCTGAAAAATTCTGAGCATGCTCCTTTAGTTTTCCTCACAGCCTTTTTGAAATCCTTGGCTGTGTTTATAGCAAACTCTAACAAATCATAATCCTGCTGGAGTGCCTGTCTATCCTTCGAAGGAAGCTCTGCAGGGGTTTCTTCATTGTTATCCAACCTTGTCATTCTTGCTGTCAAGACTTCCAATACATCCTAGGATCTGTCAACAAAATAAGAGGAAGTCTCCAGAATTTCCTCTAATCGGCCGTCTATTTGCACAACCTTGCACCTCTCTTCTTCGATGGTGGTTTGTAGCTGCATCATATTGGCTTTTTGGGCCAGCACATGTTCTTTGAATGGTTGGAGGTTGACCTGCTGCTCCCTTGCTTCTTCTAAATCCGTGGCTAAAGAATAAATCTGCTCTTGAAGCTTTCTCTCCTGTTCTTGAGCTTGCTGCTCATTTTCTTCTAAGGTGGTATTTTGCTGCTCTAAGTCTCTTATCTTTCCCAGTTGTTCTTTCTCCACCTGGAGCTCTTAATACTCTTGCTGCACCCTTTCTAGACACTCCTGTGTGGTTTCCCTATCTTGTCTCTCTGCTTGGAGGAGCTGCAGTTCACTCTTTGAAGACCTCATCTCTTCTTTCATGTCCTCATACTTCCTCTTCAGCTTATTGATTTCCTCTCTCTCTTTTCTCAATGTGTCCTTCAATTGAGCAGAGGATTTCTTGGATTGCTCCAAGTCTGTCATAATCTTGTCCACATTATCTTCTGAAGCGTGAATCAGTGCAGCTCCGGCTCTAATGGTGAATCTTGGATTCTGGTCTGTTCCAAACACAACGGGTGTATCCATTATCATTTTCCCGGGAAGACCCCCTGTTTCGACCTTCCTTTCTATTCTCTTTACTATCCTCTTTGTTTCCCTATCATAGAAAACAGTGTTGAAATCAGGGATTTCTTCACCCACCTTCTGTACAAAAGGGACCAGTTTAAGTGTGGGGACCACAGGCGTGCTGGTAGCAGGTACTTTTGGGTCCTGTACTTCGGGGTTTTCAATTTCTTGGGTCTGACTGCTAGCTGTGTCAGAGGCTGACTGTTCTGTCTCTGTCTGAGTTAGCTTTAGCCTCTCTGCTTCTTGCTTCTGTAGCTCTTCATCAAGCTTCTTTTTATTTTCTTCTTCTTCTTTCCTTGCATCTTCCTCTGCTTTTCTAGCTGCCTCTTGCGCAGCTTTTCTTTTCTCTTCTTCTTCTGTGTGCAACCACCCTGCAGCTTCTTGTGCCAGCCTTTGGGCTTCCTCATTTCTTCTCTTGGCCTCTTCCTCAGCTTTTACTTGTTCATCTCCCTTCCCACCTTTGGTGGCACTCTTCTTCTTGAACCTTCTCCTTAAGGCTGTTAGATTCAATGCACTATGAAATACAGATTCTTCCCTATCCCAGTGATGGGTGTACTCAAAATGTACGTTGTTTTCTTTACAATGCTCAGCTAATTTACCGCGGGAGTCATTTCTATGGAAGGGCATCTCACCAAAATGAAACATTTCCAATTCTTCTATAAATTCATTCACTTTCTTCACCCTGGTAAACCTATAACTTCCTAACTTGAAGGGAAAAGGAGGATAAGCAGCCTTCTTATGCTCAAACAGAAAGCTTCCTATGCCATCCAAGAAGACTTGCCTGACTGCTTCTTTGTGAATGATGTAGTCAGTGGCGTATTTGGGCAGCAGGGAGGGTTCTCTTGATCCTCCAAACATTCTGAAGTAAAGGCCATCCTCAGCCAGATAGTAGTCTACATATTCTTCCATTACTTGCATCGCCTCCCCTGACATGCAATCACACTCCTTCAGGAAAATGAGCGTATGGAATGGCATGATGAACTGTTCACAGACCTCTCGGTAATGGCTGTGACACTTGTGTGCCCACAGTGGTTTATAGCCAGAATAGACAGGCATTCTTTCCCTATCCCAAATACACCTGAGGCTGGGTCAAGGATGATTGCACAATATACAATCGACTAGTATGGAACTCATATAGAATTCATACCTCTTTTGGGACACTCCTCCCAAAGTTGAGGCCATGCAAGCCGAAAGACTATTTGAGACAATGCTGGCCCAGTTGAAAATGGTCCCCTGGGTTGCAACATAAAAAATGATGGGTATCCATTCCAGTTTGAATATTTTCCCATGTGCTCTTCCAAAGATTATGTTAAGCATTAAGGCGATAAACCTATATGGGGCCCTTAAGCTTGCTGTGTCATACTCTCCTATAGCTCTGGTTCTGAAATGCTTTCCAGTCAACAGCATTCTTTTAAGGGTCTCCACAAGGTCCATTCTAATGTTGTTCAACCAGTCATCAGACAAAAATACTTGGGCTTCTGGCAGGTGGTAGGCCAGGGCTACATATCCTGGGCTATAGGTAGCATAGCCCTGTTTTTCAACGTTTTCCAGGACCATTGTGGTTACATCTGCCCGGGGAAGAATCCAACCAATTACTTCAGAGCATGGGAAAATCTCTGGTCTGGTGGCAATATTCATCAGTGAAGATCTCTCGATATTGGCATATATGCCCTCTTCTTCCAAGCCCATATCCAGCACCTCTCGGCGCGTGATCAGCCTGTAAATCTCTCCCCATTGGTACCCGGGCTCCACACCAGATACACACTTGGTGTCCTCATATATGTATTCAATTTTGGTAATAACCTCCACTTCGGGCTGTTCCTCGACCACAGGGGCCTTCTTCTTTTGCCTCTTCAAAATTTCGAATTCGAAAACTTCCTGCCATATATGAGATTGTACACATTAAGCTATTTCCAAAGAATTTGCAAGCATTGAGACATCAAAGTGCAGCATTTCACTTCATCTATGTTTAACATGACAGAAGTAATTAAATGAAGCAAATATGTGCATGCATATAAGCCGAAATCAGAACTCCGGTGAGAAATAGAATCTACATTGAAATGAAGAAACTTTGGGCTGGTTGTGGGTGCCATAACCATCGCGCCGCGCGGGAAATACAGGGGGAAACTATGAAAGTTTTCAATGGCATGTTCTTAGGAGAGACACGATCTATGTGTCATGTATGGTCGTTAAAAATCTATGTAGTGATACACTCCCCCACTACAATGGCTCAGGTTCTAAACAGACCGTGGACCAGGTCGCGTGAACAGCATAACGGAACGCAGCTGTGGTTTCAAGTCGCAGGTAGCACGCAAACAATAAGGGGGGGAGGGCCATCAGTCCAAGTGTCACAGGAAGCCATGAAAGCCTTCCCCTGTAAAAAACATCATCATACGGGGTGGATTGGTACAGACAGCGTAACAGCCATCTACACCAAACCCCCAACTCTCTAAGCGCAAGGTTGCATAATGAAAAGCCATGAAAAAACTACCCTGTGGGTCAAAACGCCCTGCTCGGACAGTTACGATACAAATCCACAATTATATGCGCAATTACGGGGTGAAGAAAAAAACGGCCGCAACAAAAACCTAACCAAGCAAAAACATCATCAACCGCTTCAAACAGAACGGGGTAATGCAATAGAAGCCTACCTGGCAATGTTGTGTGAACGGCGGGAAGAAAAATGGTCAAACTCCCACAGTTGAGCCACCTGGATGTGGGTACCGACAACAGGGTCCGACCGAGCTCGAACAGAATGACAGCACACGAGAGTGACATCGAGCAACAGTCGAAAATCGAATAGAATAATAAAACATGTCTTCCTCATATATATATATACAAATGCAAGCGGAGGGTAAAATATCGAATGACGGACAACTTTGGATCGGAGGTCGAAAGCATATTTATTTTCGCAATGGCGGATGGCCAAATCGCTAAGCCATCCATGGAGACATATGCAGCGGAGCCTCAGAAGACTAATCATCGGGACAATAGTGGCATCGGGAGCCGCAACGGCGGAGCCGTGAAGGATAAATCAATCCGCAATGGGTAAAGTCTGAATCGAAAGAAAAACGACTAACTGAATGGAAGGCTAGTGCTTCTTTCATCCGCAATGGCGGAACTGTAAAGGACATCACCATCCGCAACGTCGAGGTTTTAAAACGACTGGACAACCAGGAAAGATAAATCTTTCCACAGCCGCAACTGTGAGAACACAAAGGACATCATGTCCCGCCATGCAAGTCGAAAGAGAAAACAATAAGAATTGCGGAAGGTTAGCGCTTTTGGAAGCCACAACGGCGGAAACCCAAACTGAAGGAGCGGCGAAAATAACAATGTGGGGTTGGCAAAATCAAATCGATGATCGGAAGACTTAGCGATTCACCGTCCGCAACTGCGGAGGAGGTAGCAATAAAAGTTCCGATGTGAAAACCAAAACCCAGCCGATTAATCCAACTGCGTCGGAGAAAATTAACGAAGCCATAACCGATTATCCGTCCGCAACGGCGGGAGCACCAACCAAATAAACTTCCAATTCAAGCATGCTGAAAATGCCTTTAAAAGCAACAATGAAGTTTGATCAAACAGTGGATTTTTTCAAGCGTTAGAAGAAAATTCTAAAAAAAGTGGTAGGTCAATCCAAGCATAAGAAAAGTCTTTCTAAAAAATCATTAGACCAAATCAAAGAAGAAAAATCAAACAACTCTAAGCAAAAGGAGGGTCCCGAAATTTTTTGAATTTTGGGAAAATGTTGCAGCTGCAACAATTGGCGACTACCTGGTGAACCCCAGATTTCTAACTTAACTTGTTCCCAGTGCAAGACTGTCTGGATAGAAGCTGAAATCTTCTAGATGTTTGTATTCCTAAGTTGGCCAACTCATGCGTTTAGATCATTTAGAAGTAGTCCACTCTTTGGGAAATGGTAACATCAGAAATATTGGCAAGTCTGAATAAATCTTTTGAGGCCTAATAAATGAGGTTTATTTTTCCTGTCCTTAGGTAGTTTCCATCTTGGACACCACGGGAATGTAACAGATAGTAAACAGCATTATCCTTGTGTTCCTCATTCCCATGCCAACTGCACTTTTGTGCCATTTGAACTTTAGTTCTTTTGAGTCCTCCATCTGCCTTTCTTTTTGAATTTTATTCAGGCTCCTCTATCCATAGTGTCCTTTTGTGTGAGAGAAGAATTTACTTTTCATCTCATGGACGGAGAGGAACTTTTGGCAATTTGAGATTCATGCCTTTGATACTTTACTTTGATATGTATTGTTTCTTTAAGGAGTTTTGACTCTTGATAGCTTTTAGCTTTTTTGAAATCATGGCATGGGATCATTTATATATGATATACTATTTGCCCTACTTCCTTTCCGTGGGTCCTTTGTTGTCACTCCCTTGGACATTTAATATGTGAAATGGATGGAGCCTCGAAATAGTATTCCAGACCTGTTAATTCTGAGTTATTTACAGGGGTTAAGTAGGACTTTAATGAACACATGGCCAATTAGGAATACTGCTATTAGAAGACATTCTATGTTTCAAAGCACAGTCTTTTGCTCAAGATTTCAGTTAATAAAGAACCTTGATGTTTCCATTGCAACCAAATTTTTCCTCTTTATTCAAAACCAAAGAAAAATAGCAACCAAGCATTAAACTAAACGAAAAACAACATCAAAGCTATAAATCAAAAGAGAACAGCCTCAAATCAATAAACAAAGAAAATAGCATCAAAGCATTAAAGAAAAACAAATCAATTTATTTATGTACAAACAAAAGAAAAGAAAATGTGGCCCGCCCTAAAAAATCTTCAGTCCAACGAGTTAAATCGCTAGGATGCAGGGCAGGCTGTAAATCTATCCATGGTCTAAGTGTACCATTTTTGAAATTGAAACCATGTCCATTAGTCTACCATCATCCTTTTCATCCTGAGGAAATTGAAGGAGATCAGGCTGAGTGTCAATTCTAGAACTGGCCTTTCTTGAGGTATGATGGCTTAGCTCAAGCTCGGTTAGATAATTTCCCAAGACAGAATCAGCAGATTCGTTACCTTCTCCTAGCTTAGTGACAATATGCTTCATGTAAGGCTCTCTCAAAATTTTGATATGATTTGGGGTACCCTTGAGAGGTAACAATAAATGAGACCAATCTGAAGCGAAATAACCTTTCAACCTGGAAGACCAATCTCAGTTGAGAATAATCCCATATCCACCTGGTATGTCAGCCACCATAATGTCAATAAATTGACATATCTTATTATTTGCAGAAAAGCGAATGAGGACATTTTTCATCTCTCCCACTACTTTGACACCTGTGCTATCTAATTGCGTTACTTCCCAGGCTGTGGACTCTGGCTGTCCATTAATCCTTTTGCAGACCTCAAGTGGCATAACATTCACCGCTGATCCAGAATCTACCAAGAAATTATGCACATTATGATTCAACATTTCCAGGGTCAAAAGAAATGGCGGGGTGTCAGCTTTTTCTTCCCAACCTGGTTCTATGTCTTCTTCTCCTGGTTGGTTTTGAGTGGGTATATCCTTTTTAAGCTCTTTAGTTTCTTTAGTGATTCCCTCATTAACACCTACCTGTTCTTCTACAGGTTTGACAGGCTCACTGATTGGCTCAATTTCCTGGTTGACAGTAGTGGCTTCAGGTGTTTTATTTTCAATATTGGCGTTTATCTGTCTTTTGGAATTTGATTGCAACCTTTTAATCTTTGAAATTATTGCATTGTCTTTAATTGTTAGGTCTGTATCTTTTGTTGTTGTAAGTGTGTGTTCATATTTAAGAGCATTCTCTTCTGTGTTGAAAAGTAAGACACCATTCCATAAGAACATGGTATCATTATCCTATTTCTCGATGGTCTGGTATTTCTCTTCTTCTTTATCAATGTCTTTAGTCAATTTAGAGTCTAGCAGTTTATTCATCACCAATGTCATCGAATTTAACCATTGAGGACACTTCTTTTCAGAATTAGGTTGTTGATGAAAAGTGCAGAAATTGTCCCCCCCCACCTCTATTATGTTTATTGATGCTAAATTTGGTGGAGGTATTTTCAATTGGTTGCTATCCTCTCTTTTTGGGTAGAGTGGTTTGTAAGTTTTCTGAATTTCCCTTTCTTTCTCCAGATCTATTATTTAGTTGGATAGTTTCTTAATCATCTTCAACATTCCCTCAAACTCATGTGATTGATCCTCTTTAGGTTTAGGCAGCAGTAAGGTTCTTCTCCCGATAGTTTTCTCCTCAGGTTGCTTGGGATAGTCTTCTATACTTTCCTTTTCAGCCTCTACCCTTTTTGCTTCTTCGTAAGTTTCTAACAACGTAGATTTGGATTTCATCTTGGAAAACATGGCCAGCTCAGGTCCTAAGGATGAGGTATAACATTGAATTAAGACTTTGTCTGAGGGTCTGTCAGTTTCAGAAAAGTTCTTTAAGTATGTTGAAAATCTTTGAGTAAAATGATGCACCTTCTCATTCTTCTCTTTTTTTAACAAACCAAGACCTTTCATCAGTGATGCATGTGTCTTTTGGGCTGTGTACTTCCTTCTGAACATTCTTTAGAAAGTGTCCCAATCAGGAATAGAGTTTACCGGCAAACCAAAATACCAAGATGTTGCTGCTCCTTTAAGGGTATATGGGAATAATCTACAAACCACATCCTCATGCTCTCTAGTCCTTAACCCTTATATTGCTAGATAGAAGCTTTGCAAGTGGTCATCTACAGCAATCCTTTCCTCAGTATCGAACTTAGGCAGCAGCTTATCAAAAGCTTGAGGTAGGTTATACAAAGGAGGTGTGAGGTTCAAAGGTGATCTATCTCTCCAAGCAGGCAATGGGTTGGGATGATTCACAATTACACCAGCCATGAGCACAGCTAAAAGAAGAAGAGTCTGAGCAAAGAGAAACGTAAGGTAAAACTAGGCTTACTTGCTTCAAAGGTAGAACCAAACCTGTAAGTACTTCGGTCAGGTTAAAAGCTTCCAAATATCTGCTGGTGGGGTAATATTGGGAAAATAAGTTTCCACGGCCAGCCATGCACTGGCGGCCCTCCTTCTAGTGCTAGAAACTGTTGAGGCCTGGAAATTCGCAGGCAGCAACAGCAAGGGATTCTCCCCAGTCAACGTTCCCAACTAGCCTGTGATTGTTTGGAATAGGGAATCCATCCGGTTTGCGGTCCGGCTACCGTAGGTCAAGTAACAAAAACAAAGGTTTTACCGGTTGTGACCCGGTCCACCGTGTATTTTTGTATTTTTTACTTAATGTATGATATGCACATGCCTAACTAACAATGCAGGCTGATTAAGGATGCAGGGAGTAGTCACAATGTGATGCACAGGTTCTTACCTCTCGTCTTAGAACTCACAAGAATTTAAATCACATACGCAGAAATGAAGTAAACTAACTATCTATCTATCTATCCCCGGGGAGCCAAATTGTAACTTATTTATGAGTAATGTGTATTGTGCACGCATTATAAAGAGAAATGACAGGTAGCTGATGTTTCTTCCCACAACACATGAACGATTAAAGATATTTCAACAATCAGATAGCCAATTGTTTTATGAACAGCATACATTACTCATGGTGGTAATTCCACAAAATAAACCAGAAATATTTTAAACAAGAACATAGGTTCTAAGAGTTAGAACGATCTCACAGTTAATGGACAAAAAGATGGAAAAACGAAATAGTTCATCTTTCCGCCATTTACAGCATAACATTTGAAAGTCCCACCGATCTTTCTCCAACAGACAAACAATAATTCTTTATTGCAAAAAAAAGTAGTTCTTCTTACAATATTGCTTTACATGTCCAACTGGGAAAAAGCCCCTTCTTCCTCTAAGTCTTCTATATTTATACAAAAAGATGAGACTGTTTGGCTTCCCACGAATAACCTTTGGGCTTCCCAACTTTTTGCCTCCCAAAACTTTCCTCAATTGTTTACAAAACCGTTACATATTACAAAAAGTGAATGATTGTTCATGAGGAGGGCCGTCTTGGGTATTTAGGAATTTCTTCCACGCCGAAGCCTCAGAGGCGATCCCTTCAAACGCACAAGGCTCCAAAAATTGGATGTTTATCTCAAACTTGGCCGCTTGGTTCTTTATGGCCTCGATTCTGGCCGCACTCAAACGAAGTTGATCCTCCAAGAGTTGTACACTGATGGCGGAATGATCTACTTCATTCCTCAAAATCTGGTCATCAAGGGCTTTAATGTGCTGCACTTTTGCCTCTTCCTCTTGATACCTCTTCTGCAAAATTTATAGAAATGAATTGTGGTCTGGAAAACCCTCTAGCCTTTGCTCAGCTTCGACCTGGCACTAGTTGTATGTAATTAGGAGCCTTCTGAAAAATTCTAAGCATGCTCCTTTAGTTTTCCTCATAGCCTTTTTGAAATCCTCGGCTGTGTTTATAGCAAACTCTAACAAATCATAATCCTGCTGGAGTGCCTGTCTATCCTTCGAAAGAATCTCTACAGGGGTTTCTTCATTGTTATCCAACCTTGTCATTCTTGCTGTCAAGACTTCCAATACATCCTGGGATATTTCAACAAAATAAGAGGAAGTCTCCAGAATTTCCTCTAATCGGCCGTCTATTTGCCCAACCTTGCACCTCTCTTCTTCGATGGTGGTTTGTAGCTGCAGCATCTTGGATTTTTGGGCCAGCACATGTTCTTTGAACGATTAGAGGTTGACCTGCTGCTCCCTTGCTTCTTCTAAATCCATGGCTAAAGAAGAAATATGCTCTTGAAGATTTCTCTCCTGTTCTTGAGCTTGCTGCTCATTTGCTTCTAAGGTGGTCTTTTGCTGCTCTAAGTCTCCTATATTTCCCAGCAGCTGTTATTTCTCCACCCAGAGCTCTTGATACTCTTGATGCACCCTTTGCAAACACTCCTATGTGGTTTCCCTAGCTTGTCTCTCTGCTTGGAGGAGCTGCAGTTCACTCTTTGAAGACCTCATCTCTTATTTCATGTCCTCATACTTCCTCTTCAGCTTATTGCTTTCCTCTCTCTCTTTTCTCAATGTGTCCTTCAATTGAGCAGAGGACTTCTTGGATTGCTCCAAGTCTGTCATAATCTTGTCCACATTATCTTCCAAAGCGTGAATCAGTGCAGCTCCGGCTCTAATGGTGAATATTGGATCCCAATCTGTTCCAAACACAATGGGTGTATCCGTTATCATTTTCCCAGGTAGAATCCCATAGTTGAGCCACCTGGATGCGGGTACTGACAACGGGGTCCGACCGAGCTCGAGCGGAATGACAGCACACGAGAGCGACAACGAGCAACAGTCGAAAATCGAATAGAATAATAAAACATGTATGCCCCGTATATATATATATATATATATATATACAAATGCAAGCGGAGGGTAAAATATCAGACGGCGGACAACTTTGGATCGGAGGTCGAAAGCATATTTCTTTTCACAATGGCAGATGGCCAAATCACTAAGCCATCCACGGAGACATACGCAGCGGAGCCTCGGAAGACTAATCGTCGAGACAATAGTGGCATCGGGAGCCGCAACAACGGAGCCGTGAATGATAAATCAATCCGCAATGGGTAAAGTCCAAATCGGAATAAAAATGACTAACTAACTGGAAGGCTAGTGCTTCTTTCATCCGCAACGACAGAATTGTAAAGGACATCACCGTCCACAACGTCGGGATTTTTAAACATCTGGACAACCGGGAAAGATAGAGCTTTCCTCAGCCACAACTGCGAGAACACAAAGGACATCACGTCCCGCCATGCAAGTCGAAAGAGAAAACAATAAGAATGGCGGAAGGTTAGCACTTTTGGAAGCCGCAATGGCGGAAACCCAAACTGAAGGAGCAGCAAAAATAACAATGCAGGGTCGGCAAAATCAAAGCGATTATCGACAGACTTAGCGATTCGTCGTCCGCAACTGCGGAGGAGGTAGCAATAAAAGTTCCGATGCGAAAACCAAAACCCAGCCGATTAAGCCAACTGCATCAAAGAAAATTAATGAATCCCTAATCAATTATCCGTCCGCAATGGTGGGAGCACCAACCAAATAAACTTTCGATTCAAGCATGCTGAAAACGCCTTTAAAAGCAACGATGAAGTTTGATCAAACAGTGGATTTTTTCAAGCGTTAGAAGAAAAATCTAAAACAAGTGGTAGGTCAATCCAATCATAAGAAAATTCTTTCTGAAAAATAATTAGACCAAATCAAAGAAGAAAAATCAAACAACTCTATGCAAAAGGAGGGTCCCGAAATTTTTTGAATTTTGGGAAAATGTTGTAGCTGCAACAGAAACATCACGACCATTATTGTCCCAATTGAGATGACAAAACATGGAAATAGCAACAAAAAATTCTCTGATTCTAGTGCCTAAAATGTGGAAATTAGCAGATAGAGAAAAGGGTGTTGCTATGAAACCTGAGAGGTTCACCTCCCGAGGGTTCCACAAGATTCCATTCCCTCCAACCACCCCTTTGGCATCGATCGCTACAATCTCACATCCCTTCCAAATTTTCCCGAAAATACTTTTTAGCTCTTCTTCTGGGCACTTGGTTTCTTACAAAAAGATAATTCCAAATTTTTCTTTTTCAATCTTTCTTCTGAGAAGACAGATTTTCAAAGCGCTGCAGTAGCCTCTAATATTAAAGGATATGATCCACATTGGGAACTTACTAGGTTGCAGGAGATAGTGCAGCATCTATGGTTGGATACTACCCCGAAGCCACCAGTTGCACCCCTACTGATTTGATTCTTTGAACACTGCTAGGCCTCCCCCACTTTTATTTTTTCGTTTTCGTTTTCCCATCCGATTCTTTGAGGGATTCAACCGTTACTCCCAAGAGCTTCATATTTTTTTCCTAGATTATCACCTTCTCCAACAGAGAAACTTGTTGAGGAGGGATCTGAGCTGGGGTCTTGTCTGAGCATGCAGCTTCAAGTCCATCCAGATCAAGATCTCCTATCTCCATATCTTCGTTCTCTGGCTCCGTTACCTCTGTATATGCCTTGGCCAGCTCCTGTTGCATCTTTTGGGGTTGTTCCTGATTATTTAGATTTATGTCCAGATCCTTCTCCTTATGGTTTTTAGTCTGGTTAGTTTGTTGGTTTTCTTTGTTACTTACCTTGTCATCTTGGAGGATCTCAAACATGTTCTAAGTTTGCACCCTTTTGTTGATCTCAGGTCGTGATATATTTTCAGCTTTTCTTTTCTTGGTCTAAGTTTTGATGAAACCTTTCGTATCTTGATTTTCCTGGTATTTCTTTCCTCTTGGCCTTTTATTTTGCAGGCAGTCTCAAAATACATGTCCATGCTCATGGCATATTCTACATCTAAATAGAATCTATTCATAGTCTATAGCTTGAAACCATTCCTCATCCTCCCAAGATAACTCGATCCCTTCTGGGATATCCTTAGAAATGTCGAGGTAGATGCAGATTTGGGCGTATGAGATATATCATCGTTGTCTGGTTTGCTATGATAGTTTGAAAAAGGTTCCCCAAGGTATTCCCAGTATCCATCAGAAATTCTTCCTTCCAATACTCCGTTCGGAGAGCGTACATTCTGATCCAGACTGGGGAAATCGTGAGGTTTTCTTTATTTGGGTTAAATATTTCTTTCCAGGGCATTAAGAATAGTCCCGCCAAATTGTAGAAATAGGGACCATTCTCAAAACTTATTGTTATATCTTCTTCATTAAAAAATATTATTGTGAAGAATCCTTTTTCCCCCAGTTGAAGGTCGTAGTGCCCTTGGGGTTTCCATGTGGTGTTAATCCACCATACTAGGGTCTTCTCTATGGGCCAGATCCCAACAAACTTGCCTATGAGGGCTCAATATTTCATGTAATTTATTTATTCCCTTACTCTTTCTGAATTGATTTGGAGCTTTGACATGGCCTTTGATTTTGGGATGCATTTTCCTATCCTTCTTGTCTCTAGTTTCATCATTTCCTCTTTCTTGAGCCCACTTGTACCTTCCCCATAACTTTGCAGCTCAGGGGAACTCACTAGGCCTTTCCCTTTCTCGATTTCCATGTATGAGCTCATAATGGGAACCACTGACCCATCCTCTGAGAGGGTGCTCCTCCTGAGGTTCCTCCCCCCCACGTGGAGGAGAAGGAACCATCCTAGGCCGATCCCACTGACCTGCAGATCCAAACTTCCACTATTGGTGCGTCATAATTCCTTCCACCTCGATCTCACCCCTCAACAATACCACTCCTCTAGATAAATAATTCATGACCATTGATCTTAACAATTAAATCTATTATCTATGTTGATTATTTTCCAAATTAATAAAACTAAACAAAAAATTCAAAATCAATATTCCCAACAAAATCAGAAATCACATGTCGGGAAGGAAAATTTGAATTTGAAAAAACCATTTAAACAAATCAAAATGGGGAAAAACCAAAGATCAAAACCAAATTAAAACCCTAAGTGAAAAATGAATTTACCAAAATTGACGGACCTGAAATCAAATTAAAATATAACCTAAGATAAACTTAGGGTCCTGAAAAATGCAGGAATGAAAATGTGAAAAAGTGATTTCTGCAATCCACATCCTGCATTTTGGGTTGCAGGAATAATGTTTTAAAACTAAAAAAATTAAACCTTCCACAATCGGCATTTCGGATTTCGGGTTGCGGGAATAATGTTTTAAAAATGAAAAAATTAAACCTTCTACAATCAACATTTCGGATTTCAAGTTGCGGGAATAATGTTTTAAAAATGAAAAAATTAAACTTTCCGCAATCCGCATTTCGGATTTCGGGTTGCTGGAACATTAAAACTTGAATAATTAAAATCAAAGGTCTCCCATCCGCAAAAATGCATAAAAATAATTGGGGAGCTTGGAAAAACACAAATTTTTTTACAAAGAAACCGAAAATCCAATATTGGAAAAATATCATTAAAACATAAAAACAAGAAGTAAAAATCGAAACTATTTACAAATTAATTCTTAATAAAATAGTTGTTGGAAACAAGTTACGTATATAGGAAAAGAATCACTCCTATAATATAGGAGAGTTAACGAATTCCATAAATAGGTTTCTAACATAGTCATTTTCCAAGAATAGAATACCAAGAATAGAATAATAGTATTTCCTTTTGCACAATAATAAATGAAAATCCTTATAAATAGCAAAAGGGAAAAAAAATTTGTATTTTCAAAATCAAATTATCTTATTGAGAAGGAAAAACTTATCCATAATCAAACTAACTTTACATTCATAATATTGAACTTTAATCCCACTAATTTTGAAACAATCACAAAAACAAATCTCATAGAAATTAGGGAAATTAGAACTCAATCAAACTTAAACATGTATTCTTCTCATTTTCATAACTTCAAATTGTGTATAAATTTAATATATGGATTTAATGAATTACACGAATTAAGTTAATGAAATTCAAAGCATGACCGTGAATAATTAAAATATCTCAATAAACTTAATCCAAACTTTAAAAATATTAAACCAACATAAGCAAACAAACCCAAAGACTAAAATTATTTAAAATATTTACATTATGATTCTAGGCATGCAAAAGTGAAAATAAAACTCCATCAAGGTCAAATATTGAACTGATGCAATACCAAAATCATGAGAGAAGAAACCATAAGACCAGTCAAAATCCCAAAATGAAGGTAACAACCAACCATAATCCCAAATAATCATTTTGTGCAGCAAAGACCAAATCTAGGTGGGGAATGTGAAAGACAAGACGTTAAGTTAACCACCGAGATTATGGAACCAACTGAAATGATAAAAATCAACTCAACGAATCAAAAACAAATATGTAAAAATGAAAATAATGCACATTCCGGAATCCACAAACCGTAATATGGGTTGCGGGTTGCAGGTGCGTAAAGTGCGCTTATTTGAATAACCCTTCTGCAATCCGCATTTGCGGGTTGTGGGTTGCAGAGATGACAAACTATGATTATTGAAAAATGTCTCCGCACCCACAATTCATATTGCAAGTTGTGTGTTGGGGGTTGGAAAAGTTTCAAACACAAAACCAGGCTCAAGAAAGGGAAGGGAAAGACATTTTTGGAAAAATTAGTTCTTCCCGCAACTCACAAAAACACACAAAAATTTAACCAAATCAAATCGTGACAAAGACATAAAACCCATGATAAATAGCATGGGAACCCCAAAAATGGCTAAGGATTTTAAACATTACCTTAGCATATAAAATTGGGGCCCCCGTATTTTGGATAAATAATGGGATCTGTTGTAGCTATAACAAGCCCCCATATTGATTTTTGATAATCAATGTATCAAGAAAGGGAAGGGAATTGATAACCAGATCCACTTTGATTGTTTGCAATTTGCCTAATATGTCCCATCTACGATGTTCTAGGAGGATATTTACCATGCATTGTTGTTCATGTTGCACAACTCACCTTTTTTTTAAATACCTTGTATTGATTCTAAAATCACCTAGAATACATCACATACTTGTTGGTTTCACTGGTACAAGATATCTCAAAAAGAAAGATCCTTCTCTAGAATATATTCCACAAAACATTCCACCACAATATATATAGTGATGCACACCTGATTGGGTGAAAAATTGGATTACTCAATATGCAAGCAGAAATTGCATTACCATCTATCCATTTTGTAGGTTTAGATTCAAAAATATCTTTTGTAGTACCAAATGTTGTATCTAAACGAGTTCTTTGTGTGGAGGTTTTCACAATGGTTAGTCATTGTAATAAATATTGTGTAATTTCATTGTTGGATTTGAAGTACCAAAAGTTGTATCTAAAAGAGTTTTCATCCATTTATTTCCAAGCATGTTCTAAAGTATCTCTTTCCATAAAACTATTTGGAACAAAAGGTTTGGCTCCTGAAAAAGAACTACCCACCTTTTTGGGAATCACCAACAACATTCACATAGTCAATTATTGATCTACATGTTTCCATTAGCTTTAAGTGGTTGTTTTCATGGCCCTTTTTCTATAAAATGTGTGTACTATTTTGTATATTGTTAAATAAATGTAACTCCATAAGATATTTTATTTTGTATTATTATTATTATTAACCCTTTTGGCGATTTTGTTCCTCTGTTTAGGGATGTTATTGTTGTAGTTGGTCATGTAAAGTCTTGAGGTAAAACTTCCATTGAAAGTTGGGTCAGTAGTACCCACAAAAGTATTATTAAAATATATTTTTGAGTCTCCCAAGGAAATTCATCCCTAGCAGCAAAGATAATTCGGCCTTGTTGGGTTATTAGGCCTCTCAACTGATTAGTATAAATAGGAGAGAATCGTCCCTCATTTGGACATGGTGTTCACTCAAGCAAGTTCGTTAGAGAGAGGATAAACAATCCATCTAAGGATTAGGAAGTTGTCTAGTCTTATTTCTTGGGTCTTACATTGTACTTGGTTGAAGTCTATATCAAGGAAGTTTTTTTGGGTTTTCTCCCCCGTGAGGGTTTGCTAGAATAAATATGTGTGTTCTATTTTCTGTTGTGCTTCTTGTTCTTTTAGTGATCCTTTTGTTTTGGCATACTAACTTTTGAATAAATCTTAACATGGTATGAGAGACAACCTGAAAGAAGACATTGTGCAGTAGCTCATATCGCATTCCAACAATGTATGGTTCACTATTCTGGTCACCTTCCTCCACAAATCAAATGAAAAATAAGGGACATTCAACTCACCCTAGGAGGGCACATATTTCGGTCAAAACAGATCTCAATTTTGAATACTTTCAATTTTTGACCTACCATTGTTGCCGGGAGAAAATAGGGAATCATATTTTTCAAGGTTCCATCCATGGATTCCAAAAAGGCAAGATACAATATAGATCACCTTGGGGAGGCACATATTTTACTCCAATTAGCTCTGCAAGTGATCTCAACTAAAAAACGAGGGTTTTCCAATTAAACCCTAAGTCATCGTGAAGCTGGTTCTAGAAGCACTCCTCAAATTGGTGAGCATTATCTCCTATATTTCCATTTGAGGTTCTCATTCATTAAAGATGAAAAACAGTACCAAGCTTCATGAAAATATTGAAGGAGCTGAGAATTTGAGAGCATGGAAGTATAGAGTCATGATCATTGTTGAAGAACATGACCTAGAAGGCTACATCAAAGAAGAGGTCAAGGAACCAGAGGGAGATGAGGCAAGGGAAAAGCACAATAAGGATATGATCAAAGGAAATAGGATCATAGCTAATTCCTTCAAGTATCATTTGATCCCCCAGGTGTCTTATAATAATACTCCAAAGGAAATGTTCGATGCATTGACAAGCCTATTTGAATCCAAGAACATCAATAGAAGAATGGCCTTGAGAAACTAACTCAAGGTGAAGATACAAAAGGAAGAATTATGCAATCATACTTCTCAAGAGTATCTCAAATCAAAGAATAGTTAGAATCCATTGGTGACATGGTAGAAGAAGCAGAAGTTGTGATGACCACCTTATATGGTCTTCCAAGATAATAGAATTCCTTAAGCAGAGGGATATGTTCTAGAATAAATATAACCAAGTTCATCAAGATATGGGAAGAGTGTGTATAATAAAAAGGGAGGATAGAAAATAGATAAGAGAAGCTAAATGAATATGAAGATCAAGATCTAGTTGCTCATACAAAGAATGGAAGAATCAAAAGGAAAGATCAAGGATCACCTCCTAGAAGATCACAAGACTTCAAAAGAGGTAATAATTTTAAAAAGGATTAGTCATATTATGAATGTTACACGTGTCATAAGTTAGGAAATACCTCCAGACATTGTCCACTTAATAAATACAAGTTCAATAAGAAGAATAGAAATTTCCATGCCCATGCAGCCGGAGAGATTGAATCAGATGAAGAAAAGGCTAGAGAGAATGAAGAATCCAGTGAAGAATGAATGTATTAACTGATGTATCCAAGAATCTATCAATATCAATTTGCATTATGTGTAATTCAAAGCCCGATAAGGTAATAACAAAAGGGATCTTGATGAACAGAGCATAAGGTAAAATAAAAAATATGGTATCATAAATTTTCTTTTTCAAAAGTGTATTCGAACATGAAATATCAAAGGGGTTGCCTCACTTACGGGATGTACATGGAGACCTTTATAAACAAGCATATTATCGGGATATGTTGAATAATAAGAAAAATGGAGGAATTTTTAGGGATTACATAATAACTTAAAAGGATTTGTCATTTTCCAACAGTTAACTTGAGAATTTGAACAATGGACCAACTTGAAGCTCACCTTCAAAATCCCACAACATGTTTCTTATGAAAAATTCACTAATACTAAGTTGGAAATAAATAATGTCATACTCTACTAGATGTGGGTGTGTTTATATGGAGTTGTTTAATATCGATGCATGTTAAATGAAAATTTTGATGTTGCATCATAAACTATATAAAAATTATAAAATATATTAAAAACTTTATAAAAATTATAAAGAAAATTCAACAAACAATTAAAAAATATTGTTATCAAACAAACAAAAACTACCAGTAATAATTATAACATCCAATAGATTATGATGGGAGTAGTCTCAATATTCTATGTTTTTAACCTTTTTCGAGTATATTTTCCAGTTTGTTTTTTTTGGAGTCCAGATGTAAATCCTAAAAAAATCATAGAGTCACAAATATTACATGTGGAAATTGCATAATATGTGTGACATAGAGGTATTTGAGGGTGCTAAATCCATTTATGCATTGAAAAACACAAGTTAAACAGTTCCAAATTTTGATTTTACTAAAACATATTTATTGAATTCTAACTAAAACCCACGAGAAAGTCCAAAACATAGAATAAATAGACCACCTTGATTTTGATGGAGATAGCTCTATAGACCAATGGAAACCATTTATAATTTATCCAAAACATATTCAAAAAGAGTGAGAGGATAATCTAACCTTCTTAGCCCAGTAACAAAATAGCTCAACTTCTAGGCAACAGGTTTCGGGTTTCCTTCAATTTTTACTCTTCTTCCGAATAAAAAAAAGTCACTCACATTAGCATAGCCCTCGTTTGCTCACGACACAACATCAAATTTATTCCCAACATAAAATTTTGATCCCAAAAAGAATCTATACCAACCATCTTCTTATAAAAAACAACAAAACAAAATTATTCATTTCCTAGTGATATTAATGAATAAGGGAATTTGTTACAAGTAACATTATAGAATTCCCATCTAGAGGTGGGTTGGTGAAATCGAGAAAGCTAGACATGGAACCCAAGCACATTGCCAATTATGTGTGATGATTTGTCATGCTTTGAATGGATTACATACCCATGGCAGTAGTATGGGTTCACCAAGAAGCTGAGGGGGGGATTTGGCACCAATGATCTTCATAATCTCCACCGACGTCGTGACTTGAAGCTTTCTCCTCATGCAAAAATATCCCGTATACCTTGTTTATTTTTTTTTCACATACTATGCATGAATTTGTAATTTCACTCATTGTTTTCAAATCCACGATTTTTGAATTTTCATTTTTTCATTTATTTATTTTTGTTGGTTGGTACCATTTGCTTTGTTGGTTGGTACCTTTTGCTTTGTTGGTTGGTTTTTACCATTTATTTCATTGGTTGATTTCACCCATTTCCGATATCCTTTTCTAGCATGTTTTCGAATGAATCTAATTAAAAATATTATAATCACAAATAACAAAGGTTAAACTTTCTTAATCTAAGTGCCTTATGGGTATTCGAGAGCGTTGAATCCATTTATGCATTTAGAGACATGATATAAAAAACCCAAAAAATCATTTTTTTTAACTTAAGCCAGATTCCATTCAAAAACTTGTGAGGGACAGCGTTTAGAGTCCTTGTTCTTTCAATTAATTGTTTTTTTCTTTTTCAATGATTGATTTTGCAAGTGTTTCTTAATTGTTGTACTATACCAATAACTAGTTGTAAGTAGTCAATGAAATAAAAATTTAGCGAGGTTGTGATTGGTAAATTAGGAAGTTTATTTTACATTTGAATACAAACCAGTAACTATTTGTAAGTAGTTACTGAAATAATATTTTATGGAGGTTGTCATTGGTAAATTATGAAGTTGATTTTACATTTGTGGCATTGTAACCAATTTTCATGAAATTTATGAATTAAGATTATATTATGTCAATTAATCATAGCTACAATTAGAAAATTGAAAAGTTTGGTATTATGGTCTAGAGAATTTGTATTATTTTTTTGTTATAACTATTGTGTGTTAGGGGTAATAAGTAGATTTCAAATTTGAAACCATTCCAACCCTTCCAAAGGGTTCTAACATGTCCCATAAGTGCTAAGTTAAAACTACCTTTAAAAAAAATTATATATATATATATATATATATTATATTTTTACCAGTAGAATTAAGAAGGGCGTAATTTATAGGAACATTTCAAAGGAAGGGAAAATTTAAGTTGCTCGTTAATATCAATTTCAATTTATGAATCATTGCAAGGTAGGGAATTAGGATTTGGGAGTAGGAACTCATTCGTCTTGGTTCAAATATCCCTTGGAATATCCTATCTCATACCAAAATAATGAAATATTAAGTCCTAGATTCCTTTAACAAATGAATACTCTCCCTACACAAATACAACCTATGGAGAAGAGATTCTCCAAGTTGTTGAGGAATATATTGGAAAACACTAAAAGATGGGATTTTCCATATCCCATTTTACTCAATTTCAATTGACGAAAGCATTGATCAAACTATGGAGTACCATTTGATTATTTATATGAAATATTTGATAAAATAAGGAAGAGGTCAATGTGTAACAAAATTCATACGCTTGCTTCAAATAAAAGAAGGAACAACACAATCTGTGTATGATCGAGTGAGAAATTTTCTAATAGAGATGGATCTATATTTGATGATGTTAGTTGGATTTTGGCTCTAATGGACCATCTTCCATGAGGGGTAATCGTGAAGGTTTATCTTATAAGATATGTTTATATGCTCCTTATATATTAGATATCCATTGCATAGCTCATAGAGAAGAATTAGCAACAATGGATGCTTTGTCTCATTTCCTAGAGTTGCAATATATTGATAAATTTGCAAACAAACTTTATTCATAGCTTGGGAAATGTCCCAAAATACATGGAGAGTTGAAAGAGAACATGGAGATTTTGGCCATTGAAAGACTCGTCAAACCCATGCTTGCTTTGCAATTTTGCATCCATTTGGTTGCATATCTGCTCACTGAGTTAAATAAGTTGAATCATAAGTTATGAGAGGATCATGTTGATATTACCTATATTGGAACTACTTTAGATGTTACAATTAACGTGATCCATAAATGGTTTATGGGAGACATATCCCCTTTTTTAATTAGATCACAATAAGGAACTCTTGAGTTTGTAGATTGAATGGGTAGAGTACATTTACCTCCATTAAGGTTTGAAAGTTTACCAAAGATATAGAGACCATGGACACTAGAGATTGCATTCTTTTAGGAAAATGTTTTTTGATGAAAGTGATTGGATCACTATATAGGAGGTTCGTATATCTACCTATATTCAATGATGTTAAGTTTTTCAATCCTCAAAATTATTATGAATAAATGGATCATAGAAACTATGAAATGAAAACATGATTGAAATGTGTATGCAAAAAGTTTAGTGTTGGGGACTCATCTATTATGGATACTACTAAATGGTTCTGTTTAAGATTGTAAAAATTTGGAAGGGCAATATTTGTTTTTTGCATTTCTTTTTTAATTGTTTAGTTAATGTATACTTGTCTACTAAAATACAATTATTTATATATCCCTTTATCTTTGAAGGAATGGAATAATATATCCCTTCAAATTCAAATTAAGACCCACCCTTTGAATTTGATCACTGGAAACATGTTTTAGTTACAAGCAGAAATATAATTTGTTATGGGGTTATAGGTGTCATGTCTTTGGGTGTTGGGGACTTGGAATTTTTACAAAGTTAGAAGCCATAGGTAAGGATTTATGGTATGTATCAATCCAATGTAAATGACTTCAAACTATTTTCACTGATTATGTATGGTAGTTGTATAATTTAATGGCTATGTTCATAGTGGTTGGAGGTTGTAACACCATGTTTATGGCCCTGCGACGTGAATAGGTGTGTAGTGATGGAAAGGATAGAAGTTGAAAAAAATTAATCTATGATGTCCTAAATTATGTGAATATACACTTTTTATATGTAATATAAAGGTCCCATGATTCCACAAGTGGGGGATGTGAGAGGTGTCTAACAGGGGGGCTGATCCTATAGAATTGTTTACAGGTCTTCATCTTGTGCTAAGTGATTTTATTATCCTAATTTTCCAAAATACTTGGCTGTAAAAGAGAACAAAACTAGACATAACCCTTGATTATTTTGTCCCTGGCTAGTATGGGGAAAACCATGAAGGAATGGTCCCTAACCTTTGATTATACTATCACGGTCTATAAAATGTTGTGAATTTGATTAGAAAATATTTCCATCCATGATTACCACCATCCTACATACTTGATAGGAGGAATTTATGTGACCAATATTGTGCTTGACCTTTTCCATAACGACTAGTGTCGAGGGTCGAGGTGCCTTCATGGGATAGATGGTAAAGGGTTTTTGTTGATAGGAATTACTAGTGTCTGGATTGAGATTGTAACTATTGGTAATTACAATAGCTAAGGCTCATAGTTTTTAGGCATCAATGGTTAAGATTTATAAGGAGTGACAAGGGTTATAAATCATAGGGTTCATGCTTGATCATATAAGTTAGTTATACAAGTTAGTGGCTATGTGAAGAGGATATGAGGGATATGATTCCACATGTGAATTTGTGAGGGGTATAAGGGGGAGACAACCCTAGTGACTCATTTTATATCTATTTTTGCATGGACATCAACAACAAGTATATGGTACTACACTAATTAACCAACATGTCCTATCCAAACTAAATCCAGGTACATAAGAGTGATACACACATAATAGCATTTCAAATAGACTAGGAAATCCTAATATCTTAGGCTAATCAAATGTGCCAATTTTTTATCCCACAAAAAAAATGTGAGGAAGAGAAAAAGAAAGGGCCCCCTACTCCACATTTTCTTTGGTTGAATTAAGAAGTTCCATCAAATAACCCTAAGTAAATGATTCATCCATATCCATGCTACATTTTTTGAATATTTTATCTCCTTCACTTTAGTCTTACATTCTTGTAGGAAAATACTAACTCTACAAGAGGTTTTCTCATCTGTAAATGATGCATTGTGGAATATTATTTCATTTATTGAATGCCACAGAAACCAATGTACTTCCTATCATGGGATTATACATATATATATATATATATAGAGAGAGAGAGAGAGAGAGAGAGAAACCACTAACTCTACAAGAGGTTTTCTCATCTGTAAATGATGCATTGTGGAATATTATTTCATTTATTGAATGCCACAGAAACCAATGTACTTCCTATCATGGGATTAGAGAGAGAGAGAGAAAGCTTATCATCATACCATATCGATTTAAATGTAGTTGTAGATTATGCTCCCCACATACATGCTCCACCCTAAAGATAACCATACATGCTCCAAAAATTATTTATTTCATCTAGCAAGTATGGACAATATATAAGGCCTCTATCATATTTTTTCTATAGCCCTCTCATATTCCATTAAAAAGTTCCCCATCGAGTTTTCGAGTAAACGCTAGAAGATACAACAAGAATCTATCAAAGAGTCTCTCACTATCATCAAGATAAATAGATACAAATCCCTAATAAAATAAGAGAAAAACACAATATATGCATAAAAATAAAGAAAAACTTTTAGACACTATGAGAGAGAGAGCTTATCATCATACCATATCGATTTAAATGTAGTTGTAGATTATGCTCCCCACATACATGCTCCACCCTAAAGATAACCATACATGCTCCACAAATTATTTATTTCATCTAGCAAGTATGGACAATATATAAGGCCTCTATCATATTTTTTCTATAGCCCTCTCATCTTCCATTAAAAAGTTCCCCATCGAGTTTTCGAGTAAATGCTAGAATATACAACAAGAATCTATCAAAGAGTCTCTCACTATCATCAAGATAAATAGATACAAATCCCTAATAAAATAAGAGAAAAACACAATATATGCATAAAAATAAAGAAAAACTTTTAGACACTATCATCAAGATAAATAGATACAAATCCCTAATAAAATAAGAGAAAAACACAATATATGCATAAAAATAAAGAAAAACTTTTAGACCTCGCTAAGGTAGCTCCCAAGAAATTCTTGAGGCAAATTATAACTAGCAAAACTAAAGATAATAATAGGATTTGTTAGGAATATTGGACTGCATATATTAGAACATTTATGAGCCCTCAATTGTCAATTATAAAATTCAAACCCTCCTTACAACTAAATAATTTTTCAAATTAGAATTACTACATTTATTTGGGGGTTAAGCTCCTTGCAAATGGAAGAACTAAGGAAATTTATGGTCTTAACGATTGGCAGGTCAGTCCTCATTCTGCACATCCACAAAATCTTTAATCTATCGGTCAAGTAAGGTTTCCCTAATCCTTGGACTCAAAACCTAATTATTCCTATCATTAAAAGTGGTGATAAAAATAATCCCTCTAATTTTAGTACCATTATTATTAATTTATCCCTCTCTTACCCAATCTTTATGGTATCATTCTAGAAAATAAAAATCAGTGTTTGCCTAGAAAGAGAAGGTACTAAAAGCTCTAAAAAGTCTTCCAATATTTGGAAGACATCAATCTACCATGGACCACCACATTATTGTTAGGATTAGTGTAGAGGAACAGTAAATCCAATCTCTTTTACTGCTTTGTGGACATTATAAAACTTTCAATATGATTCCTAGAAATAACTTGTGGAAAATATTGGAAAGATATTAAAAGGTTCCTTTCGAGTTGAGAGTTGATACTATAAGGTTGTTCAATATTGTAATTGGAAATTTTAAGAGAACCAAGGGCTATTTGATAGGTATTAATTGCAATATTGGATTTATTAAGCAAGATTCCCCCTCTCCCCTTCCTTTCTTGGAATATTATTGATACATCGATAAGCTATAAGTGTGTCTAGAAGAAGTTGGTTGTGTTGGCATGACCTTAGCTGCTATAGTATTCATCCTCCTTCTCTAAACTAATGATATTATTCTTATGGAAAGGTGCCCTTTTGATCTTTATAAGAAATTAAGAGTTATCGAGCCCAAAAGTTATGATTATCAAGTCCAATAAGGTCACTTACAACGATTTTGTATATGACAGTAGCAACATTAAGGAGGTATCTTCCTACAAGTACTTCGGAGTTGATATTAATAATCACAAGATCAACTAGGGATATATTATCATTGAGAGAATGATTAATGGAGGATGGAAAGCTTATTTTGGTCTTGAAAAGAATTGTAATTCAACATTAATCTTGTGATATGGGAAAAAATGAAATTTATTTTTTATGTAACTCTCATCACTCTTATTATCTTGTATAGTTGTGACATTTGGGGTTGAAACATATCTAGAGATTACTGGAGAAAGATTGAGAAAATATAGAAGCCTTTCATAACCTGTAACCTCAAAATTAAAAGCAATACAACCTACCCTATTCTATTTATAGAAGTGGGTATCCCCTAATCGAGATCATTGCTATGAATATATACTTGATGTACAAGTACATGATAAATAACATGAGAGACCATAGACTTTCTAAAAATGCTTTAAAATCTAGTCAATACCATATTTGGCTCAAGAGAGGCCGGTATAGAGATGCCATGGCATGTTTAAACTTATGGGGGGTCGACGAAAATGCCACTTTTGCAAGATATTAACAACATTACAACTATTATCACTTCTAATATTAAAGAGAAAATGTGGGATGAGAAATAATTAGAGGTTAAATTTAAAGTAAATTAAGATATTGTTATAAGGAGTTCATTAACCCTAATCAAGAAGATCAAAAATATTTCTCTATTTTAACTAGTTCGAAGAAGAAAATTAATACAGTGAAGATAAGAACAAACTCTCTTGAGCTTCATATCAAAATAGGGCATTGGACGATTCCTAAAAAACCATGGGTGGAAAGGATTTTCTCTCTCTGTGAGATTGCGAATGTTGCAGATGAAAGTCAATTTCTCTTATAATGCCCTATCTACATCCACATTAGATCGCACTTACATAATATTATCTACAATACGAACCTTCCTAAACCTTCTAACTTGTCAAAACTATAGCGGTGTGGGAATGCTTCTTTCTAATATTTTTTAGCACAGAAATAAACTTAAAATTTCTTAAATCTAAGTAAATTATCTTCCTGAGGCCCGACAATGGATATTGACCATATTCTTCTTCATCATCATTATCTAATATTCAATTCTTATGCTATGTAATTATATGAAAATACTTAACTATCTAATATGAAAATTACTACTTATAATTTATATTTAATCTAATTTTTGTGCAATTGTTATTCAATACTAAAAATATATATGTGCAAAATTGTTAAATAAGAAATGTATTCAATACTTATTTTATTAAATATCTAATATGCCTTTACTCATGGCATTCTAGTCTATATGTGAGGCACAATTGAATGACATTAAATATTGTGTAAGGAAGTTTGTTGGATTTTGATTCAATGTTGTGTAGGTTTAGTTTCCCACCTGTTGAGTGTCGTCTAAGGGATTCCACTTCTAATTGCTACTTGTTTAGTGTTTTGTAAGGATTCTTCTTGTTTGACTATTGAGTAAGGTAGTTTGTTTCTTGTTTCTTCTATTAAATGTTGTTGTTGCTTTTTTAATGCTTGTGAGTCACCAACTCAACATATAATATATTTACGGCATTGGACGATCTACCAAGAAAGGTATTCTTGTGCATCTCCATAACATTATCGACTGCGATCATTGTTTTTCCTACTTTGTTTACATAGTTTTCAAGCTCAATGTATTCATGTTCGCTACAGAATCTATCTCCTATATTTCTATGCAACACCATATTACCACAAGCTACTATGATAATTGTGTTTCCTACTTTATTTCCACAATTTTCAAGCTCAAGTTATTCACACTCACTACAGAATATGCTTCCTTCCCTTATGGTTATAGCTTAGATATTTTATAATGGCTCCTCCTTGCTCTACCTTCATGCTTGACCATCCTCTGTGGATGGTATATGAATCTGCACCTCTATTCACGGATTAGCATGTTCGGTCTAGGTAGGTATCAAAAATCCCTCAATCCCAGGGATTTACCAATGTTACCCTAATATGTTTGAATGGTTGACATCCTTTTCGAATACCAAGCCATACCACTCGTTGCGCTAGTCACATCACCAATCAATAGTTTTATGCATATTTGAAATTAATATAGATGAAAGTAAAGATTAATAATATTATAGTATTGTAATTTGATAATCTAAAATTGTTGTAAATTTTTCCATAGAATGTGGTTTTATACATTGCATTAACATGATGGTATCATCCATTTACATTCCATATGGATTTCCTTTTCTGGACTAATTTTGTCGAATGCGCCAAACTAGCCTTTCTTAAAACCTAGATTAACATTTCTTAAGCTCCAAAATAATATTTTTTATGGATACAATAAATTGTGCCATACAAGTCCCATACAAATAACACCTTTATAGATGAATTAGTAAGGAGCACTAGCCCATTCTCTCATTAGTAATTTTTGAGAGGAAAAGGAGCACTAGAATTAATCCCTTCACCTCACTTGTTTTGTTCATGGAAAGAGGAGGAGAAGGATCATGCCCCACTCACAAACCCTTTATGAGTAGTTACTAGCCACTTTAGTGATGTTTAGGACCTATTCTAATTATGTTGGCCCTTTCTGACACTTCTAAAATTTGAGTAAGGATGAGAAGGAGCTGACATCATCTGGTCCCACCTAACATGTGACAGTATCTGGTCGGAATGCATGGGTTCCACCTCTGTCTCATATGTACGATGTGGATTTGTTTCTATTTTCTTGCATTGGCATGGATGAGATCCATAATTGGTATGCCTATGTGGTAGCGTCTCAAGACCAAAGTGGTTTCAAATTTCCATTTTTGGAATCGTTGATAATCAGAATTAACCACGTATAAAGTTGGTTTCATTTCAATGGCTAGGTGGGGGTTCTTGTTACACCGAAATATCGTCATGTTGAGCCATGTGTTAACCCTATGCCTCAATCCCTAAAGTTCTCTTGGTTGACTGGCATTGAATAAGAGGTTCTTTGCTTACCTTTCTTCCCCTCTAAGAAGGTAGGAGCTCTTTCTCCTTAGGCAAGGTGTGACGGCGCTCTTCCACTTCATGCTAGAAGCGCCATCGGTGCTCCTTCCCTTCATGCAAGGTGCGTCAGCACTATTGATGTATTTGTAACTTCGGAATGTATTCATCTATGTATCTTATGTATTGTAACCCGATGTTTATTCTAGGATGTATCTATAATGTAATTGAGTCATTTTGTCATGCCCCGATGTTCCAATTGAGAGGATGAATAATGTAAACAAGTCATGTCAAGTCATTGTGGGTAACCCTCTGATTGTCTAAGGGTTAAAGTCCTTGCAGTTTCGGGGCACTAGGGTTATTAGACTCTCCTAGTAGAGGTTGTCCCTGGTAGGGTTTTAGTCATGTCAGGATTAGTATAAATAGAGAGTTGGACTCTCTATTTAACACAAAACTCATACACACTCAAGTATAGCACATAGTTAAGGAAGGAGAAGACACTGGGGCTAGATAAGAAGAAGGTTACTGCTGTCGGGAAATCACTTACTGTTTTGGGCTTTTACTATTTTGGTGTTGATTCTATCTCTGAGGAAGTTGTGGGGTTTTATCCATTTATGGTTTCCCCAAGGAAAAACATTGTGCTCATTGTCTCTTGTGTTTGATTACTGTACTTGTTATTCTTTCAGTTAAAGATCCTAAATAATGCTAGCTTAATGTTGAAAAACTAACATGGTATCAGAGCTAACCTGAGAAGAAGACACTGTGCAGCTACGGGGACTAGGGCTTCCTAGTTTGTGGATCTTCCTCCATATATTTTCAGCAAAATTAAGGTGGAATAACTCTCCTCCTTAGGGTGCATCTTTCTATCAAAGCAGAATCCAATTCTGAGATTTTCCAGTTTTGGACCTGACATTGCTGCCGAAAATTAGGGCTTTTCACAGAAGAGGAATTTTTTAGTGAGCCCAGGCCTGGATTGATCTCCTCCCCCAAATCAAAGTTAGGGATAAATTTCAAGGAATTTGGGTGGACAGATCTCCGAAAAAGCAAAACCCTAATTTTCTCCTGATCCAGTACTTCGGGATTTTAGCTTCAAATCCAAATCTAACATCTTGACTTGGTAAGATCTAAATCTCTTGTATTTCCATTTGAGGTTCTCAGTTTAAGATGTCTCATCATACCAAGCTTAATAAAAATCTTGAGGGAGCTGATATCTTTTGAGCCTGGAAGTATAGGATCTCCCTGGCCCCTGGAAGAAAATGAGTTGGACTCCTACATCCATGAGGAGGTTCCAATTCCAGAGGGAGATGAGGCAAAGGCCTTACATAAGAAGAATATGGTTATGGAAAAGAGGATCATTGTTGATTCTATCAAGGATCACCTTATCCCACAGGTGTCCTCTCTCAAGACACCTAAAGCTATGTTTGATGCCCTAACCAAATTGTTTCAAGGGAAGAACATAAACTGGAAGATGACTCTGAGGAATCAACTGAAGAATGTGAAGATTCATAATGAAAAGACCATCCAGTCTTGCTTCACAAGGGTTTCTCAAATCAAGGAACAATTAGAAGCTATAGATGAAGAAGTGGAGAATGTAGAGATTATGATGACAACTCTGAATGGCCTTCCTAGGTCATGGGATTCATTCATCCAAGGAATTTGTTCTCGAAAGAAGTTAGTCAAATTCAGCAGACTATGGGAAGAATGTTCTCAAGAAGAAGCACGGATAGTAGCTCAAGAAGAGAAGATGGGAAGTGAAGATCAAGCTCTCATGGTTCACTCCAGGAAAGGCAGAAGAAGAGCTCATCACCCCAAAGGTAAGAATCCTCATCATAGAGACAACAGTAGAAAGGAACTACCTAGATTAAGATGTTTTACATGTGATGAAATAGGACACTTTGCAAAATACTATCCTAAGAACAAGTTCCACTCTCATAAGAAGAAGGGGAATAAAAGAAGACATCATGCTCATGTTGCAGAGGGTGATGAACCATCCAAGAAAAGAACCAGATATGAAAGTGAAGATTCTTCAAGCGAGGATGAATATGTTTTGATCTCCACTCTCATAGGTAACATTACTCATGGAAGTGATGATTGGCTTATAGATAGTGGGGTTTCCAAACATATGAATGGATTCAAGGAATCCTTTGTGAGACTATCAGAACATGAATCACCTCACAAGGTGAAGCTAGGAGATGACTACCAATATCCAATAAAAGGTAGTGGGGAATCTTCCTATAAACTCGACTCTGGAAAGTCTCTAACAATGAAGGAAGTATTGTTTGTCCTAGGACTCAAGAAGAACCTCCTCTCCATATCTACACTAGATTCAAAAGGAATGAGGGTTGCATTCATAGATGGTCAAGTCATCATGTGGCTAAGAGGAAAGACTATCAATGATGCGGTGGTGATTGGAGAACAAGAAGGAGGATTGTAAAAATTAAAGGGCCATCCAGAACAAGAATTTGTCCATGACACAGTAGAGCCAAGTGAACTTTGGCATAGAAGGTTTGCACATGTGCATTATAGAGCACTACCAATTGCAAGCAAAGCTGTTGAAGGTCTTCTGGAATTCCAACCAAAACATGATGGGGTCTACAAAGGATGTGTGAAAGGAAAGAATACAAAGAATACATTTCCTAGCAACGAAAGTAAAGCCAAAGGAATCCTAGAAATCATCCACTCTGATGTATGCGGTCCTATGTCATCAAACTCACTAAGCAGGTATGCATATTATGTTTCTTTTATTGATGATTTTTCTAGGAAGACATGGGTTTACTTCATGAAGAACAAAGATAAAGTATTCAAAAAATTCAAGGAATTCGAAGCCTTGATCGAGAACCACACTGAAAAGAATATCAAGACTTTTCAATCAGACAATGGCAGAGAATTCACTTAGAATGAATTCAAAGAGCTATGCAAAGAATCGGGGATTAAGAGGGAGTTGTCCACTCCTTATAATCCACAACAGAATGGGATTGCGGAATGAAAGAACAGAACTATCATGGAAGCAGCAAGAGCTATGCTTCATGATCAAGATCTTCCAATGCATCTTTGGGATGAAGCTTCTAGAACAGCGGTGTATGTACAGAACTATACATGACATAGAGTACTCGAAAACAAGACTCCTAAAGAAGTCTTCTCTGGCAAGAAACTAGAAGTCAGCCATCTCAAAATATTCGGCTGTCTTGTCATGTATATACACATTCCAAAAGAGAAGAGAACAAAATTAGATCCTTCAAGAAAGAAGGGTATATTTGTGGGATACTCTAAAAGCTCGAAGGCTTACAGAATATATTTGCCAGGATACAAGAATATTGACATCAGCAGGGATGTGACATTTGATGAAGGCATAGCTTACAACAAATCCAGAAAAAGACCTGCTAAAGAACCTGAAGAATCACAAGCACCCAGAATTCATGATACAACCATGAATGAAGAAACTCAAGAAGAAGATCAAGATTTCGAAGAACCACAAAGACCTGTAGATCCACCTCTGGAGAAGAATCCTCATAAGAGGAAACCTGCTTGGGTACGAGAACTTATCCAAGGTGCAGAGAGATATGGGGCTCTAGAAGATAATCACAGAGAAAGAAAGAGGACTAGATCTTGCTTCGGGTATGTATATTTACTATGTGATTTCATTGATAAAGAACCTTCCAGTTATGAAGAAGTGGCAGAATGGAAAGAATGGAACATTTCTATGATCGAAGAATATCAATCGATCATGAAGAATGATGTTTGGAATGTTGTTCCAAGACTAAAAGGGAAGTCAGTTGTAACTTCCAAATGGATCTACAAGATCAAACATGATGCAGACGGTAGAATCAAAAAATATAAGGCAAGATTTGTGGCTTGGGGTTTCTCTCAGAAGGAAGGAATAGATTATGAAGAAACCTTTGCTCCGGTAGCCAGATACACTTCCATTAGATCGGTACTTGCTCTGGTTGCAGTGATGAAATGGAAAATACACCAGATGGATGTCAACACTGCTTTATTGAATGGTGTAGTGGAAGAGGAAGTGTATGTAGAGCAGCCACTCGGTTTTGAGACTCATGACAGGGAGTCTCATGTGTGCAGATTGAAGAAAGCCCTGTACGGTTTGAAACAGGCACCTAGGACCTGGTACGACAGAATTGAGAGCTTTCTATCTAGTTTGGGATTTACCAAGAGTAAAGCAGATTCCAACCTTTACTACAAGGTTGAAGATGGCAACCCAGTGATGCTTCTACTATATGTAGATGATCTATTTGTGACAGGTACGGATGGGTTTATTGCTGATACGAAGAGAAATCTTGCTGTTGAGTTTGAACTAAAGGACTTGGGGATGATGCATTACTTTCTAGGTATGGAGGTGTGGCAGAGTATGGATGCAATCCTCCTTGGACAAGGGAAGTATGCAGTAGAGATACTGAAGAGGTTTGGGATGATGGACTACAAGGCTATGGCCACACCGATGGCATTGAACCTAAAGCTCTTGAACGATGCTTCATCAAAGTCAGATGATGCTATGATGTATCATCAGATGATTGGGTCCTTGATGCACCTGACGAACACGAGACCAGACATTTGCTTTGCTGTGAACACCTTGAGCCAGTTATTGACAGATCTGAGACATGTTCACTTGATTGCTACAAAGCATATTCTGAGGTGCCTAAAGGGTACAGTTGATTATGGGCTCAAGTACGATGCGAATCAGAAGATTAACCTAGAGGGTTATGTTGATTCATATTGGGCAGGTAGTGCCATCGATAGGAAGAGCACTTTAGGGTGTTGTTTCAGTATGGGATCAAGTGTGATCTCTTGGTTTAGCAAGAAGCAATCCTATGTGGCATTGAGTACAGCTGAAGCAGAGTATGTCATAGCTTGTTCAGCTAGTTATGAGGCAGTATGGTTGAGGAAGCTACTGTCTGATTTATTTGATCTCCAGTTGGATGATACTTGTATACATTGTGACAACCAAAGTTGCATGAAGTTGTCAGAGAATCCAGTGTTCCATGACAAGTCGAAGCATATCGAGATTAAGTACCACTATATCAGGGATATGGTGCAGAGGGGAGCAATGAAGCTCCAGTATGTTGCGAGGGAGGAACAGATAGCTAATGTATTGACGAAGCCATTGGCTAGGCTAAAGTTCGAGTACTTTAGGGAGAATCTTGGTGTTCTTCAAATCAAGGTTTCTTCCAAGGGAAAGTGATGAGACCAATAGCCATTCTGACATGGTGAGAGGATTGGTTCCTTCCATGGTCAGATGTAAGGGCTGAGCCATTCTGTCATGGTGAGAGGATTGGTTCCTTCCATGGTCAGATGTAAGGGCTGAGCCATTCTGTCATGGTGAGAGGATTGGTTCCTTCCATGTCAGATATGAGTGCTATCCATTCTATCAAGCAGGACAGATGTAAGGGAAACTTCCATTCTGGGAATGGAGGTACCTAGTCAGTTACCAGGAAAACTCAGTCTAGGACTAAGAAGCCATTCTGATGTGATAGATGGATGTTTTCCCACTTGATCAGATGTAAGGGCTGAACCATTCTGTCATGGCTAAAGGATTAGGTTCCTTCCATGTCAGATGTGAGTTTTGGCCATTTCGACAAGCAGGTCGGATGTAAGGGAAACTGCCATTCTCTAGGAGAATGGAGGCACCTGGCCAGTTACCAGGTAGCTCAGTTGAGGACTAGGGGCCATTCTGATGTGACTATAGGATTGGTTCCTACAAGATCAGATATGAGTGCAAGCCCTTCCATCATTATGTGCAGGATGTGTTCCAGCCTGGAATATGGATGTAAGTGCAGAGCCCTTTCATCATTGTGGTAGGATGTGGTTCCAGCCTGGATGGAAATACAGAAATCTTCCATCATTGTGGTAAGATGTGGTTCCAGCCTGGATGAATGTAAGTGCGGAGCTCTTCCATCATTGTGTGAAGGATGTGTTCCAGCCTAGATGGAAGTGTGGAAATATTCCAACATTGTGTGCAGGATGTGTTCCAGCCTGGATGGAAGTGTGGAAATATTCCATCATTGTGTGCAGGATGTGTTCCAGCCTAGATGGAAGTACATAAATCTTCCATCATTGTGTGCAAGATGTGTTCCATCCTGGATGGAAGTATGGAACTCTTCCATCATTGTGTGCAGGATTTGTTCCAACCTAGATGGATATGAGTGATGTGCCTTTCTGATGAGTAGGTCAGATATAAGTGCTGAAGAAGACCTACATGGAGGCTAGGCCTACAACCAGCATGAAAAAGGGCTGGCTTTGTAGAACTTCTGGTGATGAGAAGAATCATGAGATAGCACCTGTGATGATCCAGATCGAGTGATGATCCAGATCCAATGATGATGATCCAGCAGTGATGATCCAGATCCAATGATAATCTAGATCCAGTGATGATGTCCAATGATGATCCAGATCGAGTGATGATCCAAATCCAGTGACGATGTCCCATGATGATCCAGATCGAGTGGTGATTTAGATCTAAAGATGAAGATGACTTAAAGATGACGATGACTTGAAGACTAAGAATACTTGAAGATGCAGATGACGAGATGATCCAGCTGATACAGAGAAGAAGACCAGTGCTGAAAATTGTGTCGAAAGAATACCTTCCTAGTTAAGAGAGAGTGTTGATGTATTTGTAACTTCAGAATGTATTCATCTATGTATCTTATGTATTGTAACCCGATGTTTATTCTAGGATGTATCTAAAATGTAATTGAGTCATGTTGTCATGCCTCAATGTTCCGATCGGGAGGATCAATAATGTAAACAAGTCATGTCAAGTCATTGTGGGTAACCATCCGATTGTCTAAGGGTTAAAGTCCCCGCAGTTCCTTGGCACTAGGGTTATTCGACTCTCCTAGTAGAGGTCAGCCCTAGTATGGTTTTAGTCATGTTGGGATTAGTATAAATAGAGAGTCGGACTCTCTATTTAACACACAACTCATACACACTCAAGTGTAGCACATAGTTAAGGAAGGAGAAGACACTAGGGCTAGACAAGAAGAAGGTTACTGCTGTCGAGAGATCACTTACTGTTTTGGTCTTTTATTGTTTTGGTGCTGATTCTATCTCTAAGGAAGTTGCGGGGTTTTCTCCATTTATGGTTTCCCCAAGGAAAAACACTGTGCTCATTGTCTCTTGTGTTTGATTACTATACTTGTTATTCTTTCAGTTAAAGATCCTAAATAATGCTAGCTTAATGTTGAAAAACTAACAAGCACTCTTTCCCTTCATGCAAGGTGCATCAACACTCTTTCCCTTCATGAAAGGTGCACCGGTGGTGTTTAGAGGGAAAAAAATAAAGCTTCAAGGCTCTTATTGAAGGTGTATGAGGTGGAGGACTATCCCTATCATCTAGGTGAGGTGGTTGTAACACCCCGGTTTTAAATCCGTTGTGTTAATGTAAATGATGTAAATATTATATGGAATCATGGTAAGGAGCTCAAGGCCAATTCCCTGTCATTGATTAATGTTTGGTATATAGGCGATCATGGTTGATGCCTATGGTTTCTGTGTTAAGTCAAGCACGTTTGTGAACATCATGTAAATATGCAAATTAATGAAAAACCCATAGCCAACTTTGTCAATGCAATGAATAATGAGATGGGGGCATGATTTTCCTAAGGATAAGGGGGTGGGAATGTTAACCTTGAGCTAGTTTGGGGAAAATCCATGTGTCATGGGGAGAACCCATCAAAACTGTCAACCACCCTTTTTCTTTTCTTCTCTTCCCAACCATTTATTCTGCCAGAAGGTGGTTGAGGTAGTTATTGCTTGGAAGGGGAAGAGTATGGGAAAATTCGAATTGGGCAGAGCACCCAGTTTTGGAATGTTGTGTTTTGCTTGCAAGGACAAGAAACACCAGAACCATATGCCAATTTGACTCATGCATTCACGTTTTGGTTTTACTCTCGCATTTTGGGAGTTGTGGGACGTTCTGGCACATTCACCATCTGCGTTCTCCATTCGCGTGGAAGCTCTTCGGCAGCTGAACTCTTCCTGTGTGTATCCTTCACATTCTGTGAGTGTTTTTCCTTGGAAATACTGTGATTGTTGTGTTGCAGTGTTATCTTAAACTACATAGTGTATGAGACCTGTGTTACCAAGTAAGCCTAAGTTGTGGAGTCTCCCTGTGGTTGTTGTGTTGTGCACCCTGGTTCGGGTTTGAACTATGCACAAGACTTAGGAATGGGAGAGATGTAGAATGTGCTTGAAAAACCTAGTGTGGAACCTCACAATAAGATAAGAGTGGCTAGTAAACCTGCTATGTACATCCTAAAGAGCACTGGAAGGGAAGGTGTAGCTTGAGGGATTATGGAGCAGAGAAGGGGACACTTCCTTGTGTTGGTTGTGTAAGCAGTGGGGAAGCCAAGCCAGATAGGTCTTGTGAAGGTATTTTTAGCTCTATATATGAGCTCACTAGCTTAGCAGTTCTTCCTTCCCATTGACTTAGAAGACTGATAAACCCATATGTTGGTTTGGTTTTCCCTGTAGCCAAATAAACCCAACTGTGTTGGCTTGGCTGAGTGTTATTGCACCCTTGGATGTGTTTGAGTCTGCTAGTGTTCCCTTATTCCTTGAGGAAATCATGCCCAGCTCGGGGATGGCGGTGTCACTGAGAGATTGATGAGCGCACTGGCCTATGGTTGGGTGGAGCGTTGCAGCGACATAACTGGTTGTGCAACAAGTTCTGTTCAAGATAAGTGTTCTTGTCTATGTAATTCTCTACAATTGTATTTCTTGAATTGTAATTGCTTGATGGAATGTGATGAACATGTTGCTATGTTGAATTGATGCATTTTTCCTTTGAATAACTGCAATTATAGGCATCTATGTATGTTTTCCCTCAATGCATTTTAAACCAATTTGCAGGGTAGATTGGCCAGATTGGTAATAGCCTAAATGATCAAATCGATCCAAGAATTCAGTTAAAAAGTTGAGTTTCCTGCTATAAATCTTCCTTTACAAAATCTGCGGGATGTAGGATTTCAAGATGCAGGATGCAGCATGCCGGTTCGCAGATTTTAGTTTCTGCATTTTTCCTTTCTACAACTTGCAGGATCTGTGATGTGGGATGTGGGATGTGGGATGTCTTTTTGGTTCGTTCCGCAACGGTCCTTTCCGATGTGGATGCATGATCGCAGTTTCCCCAATTCCCAATCCCACAATTCAAGTTTCCACACCGTCGATATTCGTGGGATGATTGTCTGTCATTGATCTATTCCTAATGCGGGATGCATATGGGATGCGGGATGCGGGTTGTGGGAAGTGAGATTTCAATTTTCGTAACTTTTCGATCCCGCAACTCGGGATTTCCACATCGTTGATTTTTGCGGGTGGATTCTGAACCCTCGATTTGGTTATAATTGTGGGACCATTTGGGATCATTGTTTTCTGTCACATTTTCTCTCCGTCGTTTGATCTCCTCTAATACCTTTCCTTGTAAATTGTCGAAATGCTCAAGGGAATACGGGAGGGAGCATGACAGTGTTGGAAATGTCAAGAAGTGGTTCGCGACCATGCCCTGTGTTTCGATGAACAGTAAAGGTTATCGATTAAATTTTTAATTCTGCATGATAATGGGGTATGGGTATGTGACACTATAATTTGGTTACTAACCTATGGGGAATATCCCTTAGACCCCTCCTCTTAATCCTCAACCTACTCTATCCCTTTAGCCTTATACATTGAACCCTCTCTCCATTTGGAAGGGAGGAAGGACTATGGTACTCGTATGCTGGTGGAATTTCTAGATGATCCCTATCATCCTTTGGGAAGCAAGATCTGATCCTTTGTGAGGCTACCATGATCCTTTAGAGGCTTGTCTTGGATTGTTGGATGGAAGGTTGCAGCGTTAAGGCTAGGTTGTGACACTCCTTCTTTATGTAATTCTATGTATCTCCTTGATTACATTAATACAAATCTCTTTCCATAAATTTTATTATGTTGATAATGTTTATAGATTTCTTCCTTAACTGTTAGCTTAGATCAGTTTATATCTATGTATGCTTTCACCTTTTGTTTGTTCTCTCTCTTGTATAAGGCTTTGCAACTGAATATCTGAAGTTCTGGAGCTTGGAGCAAAGAGGAGGAGAAGACTTGTAGATTTGAGGAAAGGTACTTATCTCTTCATCATGTATCTTGAATGATCTAGGAAAGTAGGATGTATTATGTATTTGAATTTTTCTAGATCCACTTGGACTAGGGATATCTAGCTTGATTCTGCTTGAGTATAATTATCCACTAACAAATTTGGTGATCATACTGGGGAAGAACGTATATCTGATTTCTTTTGTTTTTTATTTCATGTCTCTTTATCAATCCATTTTATAGCCTCTAGAGACCCTCCTTCCTTTGGATTTTGTCTTTGAAGAGTGTCTTCGGATCACTATCAGACCTTCTTCCCTTATCCCATAGCAGATCTAGCTTTTACCCTGCTTGTTTCTCCCCTAGCGCACCTGGGTTGTGTAAACAGAGTGTCAGTACTCTTTTCCTTAAGAGACATTGCACTATCGGCACTCTTGTGCATTGTAGTAGGTGTGTCAGTGCTCTTGTGCAGTGTTGTAAATGCGTATTCCCCACCTTGGCACACCTTTGCAGTGTTGTAAGTGTGCCTGCGCCTCCCAGGTGCTCTAGTGTAGTGTAGGAAGGTGTGCCTGCCCTTTGAAACTTTAAGATAAGATCAGATTTCCTTTTGTTTTGGGTTTTGGTTTGATGTATTATGGTTTGTAGGTTGTATATGATAGTCATACCAACCCTAGCTCCAGCATTACCTATGTTTGGAGTTGATTTTTTTGAGTTTGGGGTGTTTTACTAGTCAAGTGAGTGACTTGGTTGTGGTAGGAAATTTCAATCCCCCACCTGTTAGTGCTTCCTTGGCTTTCCTAATCACATTTCCATACCTCTGCAGATCTATTTGGATAGTCATATCTGATCTCCAAACTCTTCCTCTCCTCAGTCATTTAGTTTTGGTTGCATTTTGGTAGATTTGGAGCAATTCTTGAGTGTTTTGGGAGTTTTTTGGGTTCTTGTCATCTTCCTTTTGATTTCTGAATGAATGGACCGTTGTAGATGTTCTCTCTTTTTCTGTTTGTAGATCTTAAAAGAGTTTAATTATCAAGTTTCATTTTGATACATGTATTTGGAAAATAAAAGTGCTTCCCTACTTTGTTTTATACATTGTTGAGTTTTGTTGCATCTTTGATTCCATTTGTGCTTTTTGGACTATTACTACAGAAAGTTAGAATTGTCAAACTCTAGGAAGAAATTTTTATTTTCCTTATTGTTCATATTCATGTTTGTTTGAAAATAAAACTCAATCAAAAATCAAAAAGAAAAAAAAAATGAGCCCCCTATAGCTCGCAAGAGATTTCATAGGTGTTTGTTGAGGGGGGCACTTGCCCTCCTAAATGTCATCATATTTATATAAGTATATAGTTTAAAGGATAAATGTACCCTAACAAATGAGTAGTTGGAGCGGGTACAATTGCTCCAACCTCTCTAATGATGTATAAATAGTTATCAAAGATGAATACAAAGTTGGATTGGACGTCCCTTCCCAAATGTCTGTGTTTGATGGTTGTGTATGAGCATTAAATTATGCTTGAATGTGATGTGAAATCCTAGATTTCAACATCTAGCATCGTTGTCGAGGACTTGAACCCACGTCTCTCGAGTGAGAGCCGAGTATCCTAACCAACTAGACTACAAGGGTTTGGTAGAAAGCAATGGTAAAATATAATGGGATCATTATGTGATGTTAAATTGTTAAATGTGGTTATTTTTTGTGAAAAAATTTGGCTAAAATCTTTATGTAATGAAAGACAAGAATATTTCATTGTATAATGTAATCAAATTCAAGTCAAGTGCTATATTTGGTTGTGGTCTAATTCGACTAGTCTAAAAGTTGTGGTTGGGTCAAAGTTATGTGGTCATGGTTATATTTGGCCGATAAGTCATTGTTATCTAACGTGTTTTTCACTTTAAAATATTGAATTTGAGGGGGTTAGACATGAGTCTCTTTTGAGGCAGGCAATCCCCTCCATTTTATGTAAATCAAGTTGGTATCTTGCCAACGATTGTAAGTCAAGTCATGTTAAGTTAGTTGAACTACAAGCAGTCAATCATGACCAAGATCATGCACATGAGTAGGAATCACACAATATTGCAGGCATTTAAAAATATGACAATTACATTGAAGTGGATATCATACACCTACACATAAAAGCGCTCCAATGAGACATGATGACAATGTGCTTAAACCCCTCGGTATCGAAATGTTGAAATTGTTCCTAGGTTGTGACCTTAGAAAGCTAGAAGACAAAGAAATGGCATAGAAAGTCGAAGATCCAAAAGGCCTCACATGCCTAAACCGATGGAGATGCCGGTCAAATGATCTAGGGTGAGGCTTTAAACCAAAATACCTCATTGCAAAAAAGGATAGTCGACCGTCGTTTTGAGAGGATGAGACTTTGATAGAGTACATTCAGATTGAAGATGGAGGATGAAGAGTAACCAGTCATAGTAGATCCTTGTACACATGTGTTTTCCTATCAAGATGGTAGTTTTTTCGGCTGAGTTACCTATGGAGATTGGTATGTATGATCGATGCACAGTGAGGACTACTTTTGTAGGAGCATAGACCCAGGATGTTGATGCATATTTCTTTGTTCTCTTCGGGATGAAGAAACATTTTTTTATGGGGGATATGTTGAGGGGGGAACCTCCCTCCTAAATGTCATCATATTTATATAAGTATATAGTTTAAAGTATAAATGTAACTTAACAAATGAGTAGTTGCAGTGGGTACAACCGCCCCAACCTCTCTCATGATGTATAAATAGTTATCAAAGATGAATACAAAGTTGGATTGGATGTCCCTTCAAAAAATTTCATGTTTGATGGTTTTGTATGAGTGTTAATGTAAGCTTGAATGTGATGTGAAAGCCTAGCTTTCAACAGTGTTTTCAAGAATTGTGATTGATGTTGGTCTTTAAAGCTTCATATTTAGCTTTGACTACAACTTGGTTTTCTCAAATATCTGATTTTTGTCTTCTTTAACAGAAAACTCTTTCCCTACTTTAGGTAGCCTTCATCGAAAGATAAATGTGCATTGTCATGTAGCTAGGATTTGCATTCTTTTTACATTTCCTGTCTACACCTCATGCATCCACTTAACTGCTCAAAGATCAAATTAACGCTATCTTAGTTTTAAAATCATTTAGTAACTGTGTGTAATTTAGTGACATGTTTCGGGGTCATTAAGCATGACCGTTGTTGTTTTATGCCTGCACTGCATTCCAAGGACTACATGGTTCTTCCACGTACTGCCAGTATATCGAAATGCCTTTCACATACCCTTGAGGTATATATAAAGGTACTTCATGAACTCGATTGTATATCAGAAGGCCCCTTTCGTATGGTTGTGCATTAGGCAACACCACTATGGAGTTGAGCTCCCTCGTACCTAGTGTATATTGGGAGACCCTCTTAGGATTCCTGTGACCAACTGAGTTAACCTTTTGGTCATCTTAGCATTGCAATACACTGAGAAAAGCACTCAGGGAGATTAATATGCATATGCCATCTAGGTAGTCAGGTATTCAAGCAAGGGTACGGTCCCAATACTCCTTCTTGTGTTTTATTGTTGGACCCTACGATATATAGCGAGTTGTGAAGCCCTGATAATCCTATGAGAATCCTAACCATTCATCCACTCCTATTCACACATTCTGCTTGTTTCTTTTACACTTGAGTAGTATTCATTTTGTGTGGTACTTCAGAGATTCTTAGAGAGTTCAGATATTGGAGACTCTCCTAGGACCACCAGTCAAGATACCCCTTTTCAGGGTATGTCTTTTCTTTCTCCCTCTTGTGGAGTTGTTGGTCCCCCCTTTATGGCCACTTTGAACCTTCCTCGATTGACTATAGGATTACCTATATGGTTATTCTCCAATCCTCTTATACCAAATGCCTCCTTTGTGTCAGATCATGGTCCTTTACCACATGAGCATCAACCTCATGTTAATCCTTCTCCTTCTTCGTCGAATGTTGAATCAACTTCCCTTTCTTCCTCTTCGCTTGTTGAAAACTCTGATGTTAGTAAATAGGCAGGTAAGAAGAAGACGAAAAGGAAGGCTAAGAAGAAGAACACTAAGCAGAAGGTCATAGCTCCAACCTCTGATTGTCATGTTGGAATCCCACCAGCCACTGATCATCATGTTGGGAGTGTGGATGTACCTGTTTCCAGCTCACGTAAACCTAAGTTCCCTTGTATACTTTGCAAGGGTGATAACATTCTCAAGGACTCTCCTGGCATTTCCCAGGTGTCATAAGTGTGGTCTAAAAATCCTATGTCATTAGTCTCTGATCATCATGTTGATGATGCCCCGTCAACCAGTGACTCTATGCTTAAGATTCAAAAAGGAAAAGTCAGATATTTGTGCTTGCTATTTAAGGATATGCAACATACTTACCTTTGTCCCCACATGGATGAAGCTTCAAAATTGTTGGAATATATTATTGTTCCTCGACAATGACTTTGAACTGGTTATCGTAAGTTATCTCTTGACATCCAATTGGTTGATCAAGTGGTCGATCCACATCCATCCTTCGTTAATCCCACTCTTTCTTTGAAGAGTGAAGTCAAAGCGGTCGATCCAGTTGCAACCTTGGTCGATCTCACTCTCCCCTTGGAGAGTGAAGTTAAAGTGGTCGAGTCGATGTCATATCCACCCGATCCCACTCTTTAATCAGAGAGTGTTAATACTAAAGTAGTCACTTTGAAACAGTCTTTGTATTGACCCTCTCTTCTAATCGAGAGTGAAAACCATCCTGTTGAAGTATTCGTAGTTAGTTCTGATTGTTTTATGCAAGAGGAAATTTTGTCTCTTTTGAAATAAACCTCTCCAAGTAGTGAGGTTATTTCCTTTGACTAGAGTAACCTAATAGAATCGCGTCTTCATTCGAGCATTACTTTCCATATATCTATGTGAGTTACCACTAAGAGTATACTCTGCACTATTATTGAAGAAGGGGATCCTATTAGCATTCTATCCTCTAATGCTTGGAAAGCCATAGGTTCTCCTTCTCTTGTACCAGCCACCAATCATATACCAGCTTTTAATCGAATACCTCCTACACCTTTAGGGATCCTTCCTCATTTACCCATCACTTTAGGAGGGAAAACTATCTGTATTGATGTCATGGTAGTCCAAGGTCCCCTAGATTTTAATCTACTCCTTGGCCGAGATTATGTTTATGACATGAAATTTGTAGTGTCCACACTCTTTTGAGTGATGTATTTTCCCTGTGATGGGAACATTGTGACCATTGATCATCTTTCCTTTGTTAAACCTAGTCATCATATGACTCCTAGTCATCGGACTTCCCTGAATGTCCCGCGTGTTCTTGTGATTCCTTCCCCTTCTAGTTATCTTCTTCCCATCACAGGTAAAATGGGGGGCATGGCTCTAGCTTAGTGGACATCATATTGTAGTTAAGTCGTTATCTTCTTATGTAAGGGGAAACCCACCAACCTCTGGACATCATGTTGGATTAGAACTTCCTGGTGAGCATAGTTCTTTTTCTATGTCAAGCTCGTTAAAAATGAAATAGATGCATGTGAGCATAGTTCCCTTTCTGTTTCAAGCTCATTAAAAAATGAAATAGACGTTCTGAGCATAGTTATTTTTCTGTGTCAAGCTCGTTAAAAAATGAAACAGATGCCTGTGAGCATAGTTCTCTTTTTGTGTCAATCTCATTAAAAAATAAATTAGATGCCAGTGAGCATAGTTCCCATTCTAATTCAAGCTCGTTAAAAAATGAAACAGACATACCAAGAATAGTTCCTTTATTCTATGTCAAGCTCATTAAAAAATGAAATAGATGCTTGCGAGTAGATTTCCCATTCTGTGTCAAGCTCGTTAAAAATGAAATAGATTTCAATGAGCATGGTTCCCATTCTGTGTCAAGCTCGTTAAAAAATGAAATGGATGTCCTCAAGCATAGTTATTTTATGTTTTAATCTTGCGTAAAACTGAAACAGGTCCCCTCAAGCATAGTTATTTTCTATTTCAAGCTTGTGTAAAAATGAAACAGGTCCCCACAAGCATAGTTATTTTTTATTTCAAGTTTGTGTAAAAATGAAATAGGTCACCTTGAGCAGTGTTTATTCTTGGTTTCAAGCTCATTAAAAAAATAAAACTAACCTTGAGCATAGTTCTCGTTCTATGTCAAGCTCATTAAAAAATGAAATGGATCCCTCCATTGTTTCAAGACTCAATATTTGAACCTTTATTTCATCTACTTGTAAAGCAGATGAAACGAAGCTTGGAGGGCATGTACCCTACCTCTTTATGTTGTTATTAAGCTACTTGGCAGTTTTACTGGGGGTAAGTACCAACCACTGGACATCATGTTGGGAAATCACCCGTTAATGGGAGTCATTTTGAGAATACTTTCTTTTTATTTTTGAGCTCGCTAAACCATGAAATGACCCATTGAGCATAGTTCTTATTTTGTTCCAAGATCATTAAAAAATGAAGCAGATGCTCTGAGCATTCTTTCAACTGATCTTCAAGCTCGTTAAAAATAGTAAGAGAATGTTTGAACTTACTTTTCATTTTTCATGCTATGGGTAAAACATGAAAAGTGGTTTGAGGTTACTTTATCACTTTTTCATGCTCTAGATTCAAACATGAAAAAGGTTTTGAGTGCCTTTTATACCTTCTACGTACTCATTAAAAACTTAGTGAAGAGGTATCAAGTGTACTTTTACAATTTTTCATACTCGTTAAAATTGGATCATGAAAACAGAATCCTAATAGAGTCCTATTTAAGCTTTTTCGGACTCTTAAAATAACAAAAGATCATCAAGTGAACTTGTCTTCGTCACACTCATAAAAGGACCTGAAGATTCATATTCCTGGTGATAGTTAACCCCTTTTTCAGACTAGGGGGCACTAATCATGAAAAAGGTATACTCCATCCAATCATGAATGGAAGAGTTCTCCTAGGCATCATTTTATATTTTTTTGGGCCTCGGGGACTAAATTTATGAAAAAGTCCACCTTGGAGTCTTCTTAGTCATTTCAGACTCTGTAAACATGAAATGACAAATGAGTTTGCTTTCATCGGACTTGTAAAATCAAACGATGAAGGACCCTTTTCTGGTAATGAAACCCTCCTTTCTCAGGTTCATAAAACATATGAGAATGGACTCATCACTTGATGAGCTACAACAAGTGTTTGTTACCCTCTTTGAACTCATAAAACAAAAAGAGGCACTCATCCTTAGTGATTGGGAAATTAAGGAAAGAGTTTGTGCTTCGTTGTATTTATGGAAATACATAGTTATTCTTGAACATGGCACTCATTTGCATATGCATTTCAGTACTTGGTTATTCCATTTGTCTTCGAGTCCTGCTAATTCCATATGCATATGCATGATTTCACCTTTTATTTGTTCTATCTCTTGTATAAGGATTTGCAGTTGAATATCTGAAGGTCTAGAGCTTGGAGAAAAGAGGAGGAGAAGACTTGTAGATCTAATGAAAATTACTTATTTCTTCATCCTGTATCTTCACTGATCCAAGAAAGTTGGATGTATTATGTATTTGATTTGTTCTATATACACTTGGACTAGGGATATCTGGCTTGAGTCCGCTTGAGTAGATTTATCCACTAATAGTGCTTTATCATTTGTGCATCTTCTCTAAGTGTTATCCCTCCATATAAGATTTGATCAATTTTCAGGCCAATTATTATGAGCATTGGGCATTAGTGCCTTTAGGATTGAGTACTTGGTTCCAAAATCTAGACTAATTCAATGAAAGTTGGATGAAAAGGTTCCCAAATTATTATCCTCTCAAAACCAACAAAATATATATATATATATATATATATATATTCCAAATTAAATTAGTGCATGATTCAAATGATTATGTGATTTAGAAAACCTAATTTTTTTGCTTTAGAAACCTTGTTTTAGGAATTTGGTAATAATTCTCCAAATAAATATGGACTTGAATTAATCTAGATTTAATGAAATTGACACTCGCTTTTTGGGTGTTATCCGGCCCTTAGTAATAAGTCTCTCCTTAATGGCATTGTACTTTATTTAAACTCTTAGGCTATGAACCTAGAATATTATTGGACATTTTTTCCCTAGAACATCTTATTACTAATAGGCCCATTAACAATCTTGGATTTTTTTAATTTGAGTGAGAACTTAGAGAAGGCGAAGTTTCTCTTTCCCAAAGTTCATATTTATTTGGAGAAAACTCAAAATTAGGTTTTCTAGAGAAAAAAATTGCACTTTTTTACATAATCAAAACATGTGTTGAAATTTGAAATACATTTTTTGGGCTTTGGAATTAATTAATTATTAAGGATAATTTGGGAACATTTTATTCCATGTGTTGAATTAGTTCATATTTACTAAATTAGTCTATATTTTTTTGAATTAGTTGCATCATGTTAGTAACTTCACGAGAGAGGGGTTTCCTTCCCCGCAGTTCCATTTGTAATAATAGGAGGAGAAGAAGCTCAGGCCTTTTCTAACACTCTTGTAATATGAGTTATATGGAGAATCAAAACTGGCCCTTTATCTCACTTTAGTAATTTCTAGAAGGAATAGAAGGAACAATATCTAGGCTTCCTCACACTCACTCCATTTGAACGAGGAGGAGAAGGAACATGTACCCTTTATTTGAATTTTCTAATTTTAGTGAGTCATAGGAGAAGGAGCAGTTTCCCTTTGCACACACTAGTCATTGTTGGGAGGAAGAGAAGGAGAACTGGCCCTTCCTCAAACATTACTAATATTTGTGAAGAACGGAAGTAGAATGGTCCCTTTACCACAACTTTGAATTTAGAGTGACTAGGAGCCTGGAATGCCTTCATTTTCTCAGGGGATATTAACTTCAATAGAGATATGGCTCCGTTCTCACACTTATTCCATTCGTAATAAGATGAGGAATAGGATTATGTGCCATTTCTGACTATTTGTTCCCTTTATGACGCTTTCGTAATATGAGTGAGATAGAGAAGGAGCATTGGCCCTTTCTAGAGATGGAGGAGTGAGATAGTCAAGGGGAACTATCCTTTCCTACACTTGTTCCATTTGGAAGAGTAGCATGGGAACTCCATTAGACTCTTGGGAGGTGGAGTGGAAACATTGACCCTTTTTCACCCACTTATATTTTCACTTTCCCTTTTTACCACTCCACAAATTTTAGTAAGGAGGAGAAGGATCTCTAGCCCTTCCTCGCCCTTATATGGATATAGTGATGGGAAGGACATGGAGTGGCCTCATTCAATGACAAACAAGTAATTTTAGGACATAAGAGGTGGAGGAGCATGTGTCCTTTCTCAAGTTGTAAGTCTTTGACTAAGGAATGGTCCCTTTATATCACTTTAGTAGTTATCCAAAGGAAGAGTCAAGGATCATTGCTCATATCCCACACTTATTCCATTTGAATGAGTAGAATGGGAAATCCCTTAGACTTATGGGAGGAGTGGAAAAATTTTCCCTTTCTCACCCTAGTAATCTAATTATCTTTTCCCTTCCTCACACTTCTAAAATTTGAGTAAGAAGTAGAAGGAGCACTGACACTTTCTCACCCTTTTGTTGTCAGAGTGATGAGGAGTGAGGAGGTGGAGAACAAGTGTGTGATATTTCTTAAATTATTTTTCTTTGAGTGACCAACTATCCATTTCTCTAGATATTGTAATTTTTGGGAGGAAGGTTCAAGGAGCATTAGACTTTTCCTACACTTGTTCCATTCGAGTGGGAAGCATGGGCACTCCCTTAGACTGCTTGGGGGGGAGAAAATTGGCATTTTCTCATCCTATTCTATTTATACTGGCCCTTTATCCTACTCCTGTAATTTCAATCAGGAGGAGAAGGAGCACTTGCCCTTTATCCCACTCCTAGAATTTCAATAAGGAGGAGAAAGAGCACTGGCCCTTTCTCCCCCTTTTATGGTTAGAATGATGAGGAGGAGGTGGAGTGGCCTGATTTTCCAATAATATGATAGTGGAGGAGAAGAAGCATGGGACCTTTCTAAAACTCTTTCCCTTTGATTGAGTACCTATCCATTTCTCTCACTCTAGTCATTTTTGGGAGGAATATTCAAGGATCATTATCCCTTTCCCACAGTTGTTAGATATTCAAATGAGTAGCATGGGAACTCCCTTTGACTACTAGGAGGGGGATTGGCCCTTTATCCAACATTTAAAATTTGGGTGAGGAGGAGAATGATCACTAGCCCTTTCTCTCCATTTTATCATTAGAGTGATGAGGAGGGGGAGGAGTGGCCTCATATTCCAACAAGTGAGTTATTTTATGACAAAGGAGAATAAGGAGCATGGGTCCTTTCTCAAACTCTTGGTATCTGATTAAGGAATTATCCCTTTCTCTCAGTCTTATAAACTTTGGGAGAAAGAGTCAAGGAGCACTAGCCCTTACCCAAATTTGTTTCATTTATTTCTTTCGTTTCCCTCAGTTATTTTAGTGAAACGAGCGAGTAATTTTAGGACATAGTAGGAGGAGCATGGACCCATTATCAAACACTTGTAATTTGAGTGAGCAGTTTCTCTTTGTCTCGCTCTAGTAATTTTTGGGAGGAAGATTCAAGGAGCACTATCCCTTTCCCAATTTTTTTTCATTTGAATGAGTAGCATGGGCACACCCTTATATTGTTGGGAAAGGACAAATGTTTCCACTCCCTTATTCAAAATATAATCATATTTGGGAATAATATAAGGATCATGGCCTCTATTGTATACTAAGGGATTACATGGGGTTACCATTAGTACAGCATATACAAGCATCTATATATATCATGCAATATCATACATAATAAACAGAGTAAGAAATTAAGAAAGTAATGGAGGAAAGAGGAACAAGTACCTTTATTATATAATCAGACTTGACTATACAAAAGGAGGATAATTATTGTTATTTCATCTAGCTCACTAGCCTAGTTATAAGAGCCATACAATTAGTCTTATTGGTGTAACTGCATGATTGTTTTGTAGTTATCCTAACAGACTTGAGTAGACAAGGTTGACTTAGTTGGTGGTTGATCGAGAGGAGCTAGTCAACTTAGTCGACTAGGATCCTCCAACATATCCCCCACCCCAAAATGTTTCTTCGTCCCGAAGAGTGTTGTGGATAATTCTCTCCTGCAAGCAAGTGAGACCTTTGTTGGATCCTTTCCCTTGATCTAAGATAGGCAGGAGGGTAGACCAATATGACTTTCCCCACTAGATCTAATCAACTATACACTAGACCTAACCAATCATTTACACACATAAGATATGAGATGAGAGGAGGAGAAGGGTTAACTGACCTTGACTTATGTGAGGTCCTTTGGGGAAGACCAATCCCAGTTTTTGCAAATCTGATGGACTTGGATCTAGCTCCACTTTGCTAGTACCTTGCACACAAAGAGACAAACAAACCTTCCTCAAATCCTTATAACATATATAAGAATGCATGTAAATGAATATAAAATATAGATCTAAGTAAATATAAGCTATATCTAATCTGATCTACTCAAGGAAGATCATATCCAACGTATACATCAAACATATGATATAGATTCGAAACATAAACATGTATAATTGTCCATAAATATCATGATGTGGAGGGGGGGAAAGAGCATATGTCTATATAAGAACAAAAAAATATACATACATCATATAATACCTTGAAAAATGGTGTATATTTCCTTTAAGCTCCCTAATCCAGGCCTTCCTTGACTCAACCAAGATGCTCACAATGGCTATAGTATGCATAAGAATCCCAATAGCATGACAATACTATGCAGAGAGTCTCTCTACAATTTTGACAGAGTTATGGCACTCTCATTTTTTCCTCCCTTTCTCCTTTAAAATTCCTCCATTATATAGATGAATGGAGGAAGAGAATGGAATGAATCAATACTCCTAGGTCCTCTCACATTTAGATAGGGTTGAGAGTTCCTAGATTAACATATGTGGATCCAACTCATTTCTCAAATTTCCTCAACAAATAAGGAAAAATTCAGGTTTCTAAAGGCTATTATTCCCCATAATGGAATAATAAGTGACTTTATCCCTTTCTACAGGGGTGTCAGGAGTGATATGGCTCATTTTATTAGGATAATCAATTTCAAGGGTTAGAACAGTAGTACTTAACCATGATAAAGAAGATATGTCTCCTCTAAGCTCTAAGTATGGAAAAAATGATATAACAAAGAGAACATAGATATGTGAATTTTTTCAAAAAAATGACAAAAAATAGAGAGATGGAAACTTTAGAGTGGTTGAGAAATAGATCCTTTGCCTAGTAGAGTGAACTCAACACATGCTTTAATAATGGATGGAGCAACAAGGGAGATTCGTTCTTGACAGTTGTCCCAATCGTGTAAGACATTCTTGATGTTTGAGGAGACACTGATGAGTTCTAACAAACATATTAACTTTAGTTGCATAGGTTGATTTAATATATTCTCCATGATTATTCCAATGTTCTGAATTTGGGTCTCTAATTCTTTCATTGATTTGTCGATACGTTTGGCCAGTTGACTAAATTAATCTTGTGCACATTTAGCCTCATGTAACCATTGATATTCTTTCTTTATTAAATCCTCTTTCCATTGATGCTCCATGGTCAGTTGTTCTTCTGGTATTTGAGCTAACTAGGTTGGATGACTTCTTTATTTTATTCAGCTCTAATAAAGCACCATGTATGTTCAGAATATCAACACAAATTTTCCCATAGTATGAGTCACAATTATTGAGAGCAATTCATGACCTGGTGGCCCCTATTTCAGATTCCTTCAAATTTTTGTCACATTCTTCAAATGATCTCAAGTGGTCGACAATAAGTACATTTATTTCATCATGTTATTTGTGTGTCAAAACATCTCTGACTTTTTATAACTATTAATGAAAAATTTTAATAAGCCTTGCAACTTTCAAGTGTATTTTATAATTGAGGTTTTGGTCAGGTCCAATGATCTAATCTACTTTTTTGAACAAGTTTTCCAAGCATTTTCCTATTCTTCTTTCAAATTTTTAAGTCTTTTAGAATTTTTTGACCATATTCCAAATCCTTTGGTAGCCACTTCAATGAAGCCATTGAATTCCTACTCTAGTGCTTTTGAAGGTACAAATATGACTTTAATATCTTATGTTGAGCCTACTACCAACTATACTGTCAAGGTGAACTGAGGATTACTTTTAATTTTCCTAATTTTTCTGCAAAATTTATTGGAATTTTATTTTTACCGATACTAGTAGTCTGCAATGGATGTGGTGTGAATGAGGGACCCAAAGTCAAAAATTTTGCACTTTTATTTTTACTGATACTAGTAGTTTGCAATGTATGTGGTGTGAATGAGGGACCCAAAGTCAATGGAGTTATTGTTGATGGAGGAGAAGTTGATGGTGAAAAAGTTGATGGCGGTAAGATAGGAAAATATAGGTTCATCAAAGGGAAGGTTCACTACTATATTTCAATCCAAAATCCGACGGTTTTTTCCGACGGCACGTGGATTTTTTATTTTAACAGTGCCAAAAATCAGGAAGATAATTTTTTTTTTTGAAATGGTGGTGATCAGCGTCGCTTAAGCGACGGCTAGGCTTGATAAGCGTCGCTTAAGCGACGGATAGGCTTGCAAGCATCGCTTAAGCGATGGCTATCCTCCTAAGCATCGCTTAAGCGACGGCGCTTAAATTACTCATTCATTTAATAATGTCTTGTCAATCATTTAATAATTTGTCGTAATTGGTTAATTAT
>LPNX010933154.1:4104-65626 GCA_001517045.1 Pseudotsuga menziesii
TCAATCATCTAGTAGTTATAACTTATAACATTATCATCAAATGATCAACCATAAAAACGTTTGTAAGAGCTTGGCAAAGAAGGGAGGTACCATAACATTGTCATCAAATGATCAACCTAGTATAGGAGCTTTTAGTATAGGAAAGGTCGGGAGCGCCTCGGGAGAGTTTTGGGAGCGAGCTTCAGCAGCGGTAGTGAGGGGGTAGGGGGCGCTCCCACGCAACATAGTTCCAGAGCAGTCAGTTTTCCCCATTTTTCACCCTAAATAGAGTTACGGTGGATTTATCATTTTCCAGAGATTGTACCAGCAAAAATGAACTAGAAAAATCACTGCAAAAGTTGATTTGGCCTCCTGGGTTAAGGAAATGGCTTGGAATTTTGACAGATGGTGTGTTTCAGCATCCCGGACAGTCCTCCAACAGTTTTCAGTCAGCAGATGTCTGGATTATTTTATATTGGCTCAACTAATGAGGAGATCCCCCCAAGGGGCGCCCCCTCAACTTGGCCATTGATGTATTTCATTGTTATATCTTATATTATGAAAAGGGGACTAGGGTGAATTATGCCCCTAGTGACTCCCTACTATATAGTATCTGTTAGATTTTTATCATTTAATCAATATGATCTAGGATCTTATCTAAAAGAATAACATGCACAGCAATAATCACAAGAGACAAGAGACACAAAGGATTTTCCTCGGGGAAACCATAAAGGAGAAAACCCTGCAACTTCCTCAGAGATAGAATGAGCACCAATAGAAAAAGTAAATCCCAAAGATACAAAGATTATCTCCAACAGTTGTTCTCTCTCTCACTTATGCGAGCTCCTTCTCTCTCACCCATGCGCTACTGTTGAGTGAGTGTATGTTTTAAATAGAGAGTCTCACTCTCTATTTATACTTGTTTTCCACTTGACTTTTACTCTTACAGGGCCGACCTCACTAGGAGAGTCTAATAACCCTAATACCCCTCAACTGTGGGGACTATTGCCCCGACTTACAACAGAGGGTTAACCTCAATGACTTTACATGACTTTATTATATTAATGACTCTCCCGATCGGAGGAACAAACATCTTCATCGGGGTATAATGAAATACAATAAGAAATATACAAGTGAATACATTCCGAAGTTACAAATACACCAACACTCCCTCTTAAATAGAAAGGTATTCTCTTGACACAGTTCATCAGCACAAGTCTTCATTACTGGATCATCATCAAAGCTACATCATCATCAAGCTCGATCATCATCATCATCACTGCTCCCACTATCTCGAGCAAATGGTGCTATCTCTCAATTCTACTCGTCATAGAAAGTTCTATAGAGCCAGCCCTTTTTCATGATGGATGTAGGTCTCGGCACTTATATCCGACCATGGGAGGCCCAGCCTGCCACCATGTCGGAAAGGCCCAGCGCTTACATCCAACCATCTTACATCTGACCATGGGAGGCCCAGCCTGCCACCATGTCGGAAAGGCCCAACACTTACATCCGACCATGGGAGGCCCAACCTGCCACCATGTCGATGTTAGGATTATTAATCCTCCCTTATCCAATTTGGTCATATGTCTAAATCAGGAGTCATGTCTAAATCAGGAGTCCATCCAATCTATTTTTAGTCACTAGCACCATTGGGTCCACTTGGCCTAATTGGGGCACATGTTTCAGTTACTAAAGTGTAGGGAACACTAATTGAGGCCTACTACCACTGATTGCACTTGCATGCATCAGTTTAGGAGCCTCCTAGACCAATCCCTACAATTTAGGAGCCACTGGAAGTGTCGATACCAACCAAGGTCAGTTGAGTTGAGTTGGTGACTAGTCAAGCTTAGTTAGGAGTCAGTTACATTCAGCTCTAGTCCTCTACATTCAGTTAGCACTAGGTTTGCATGGCTGCATGCAGGAGGGGCGCATTTCTCACCTACCACGGTCAGTTAGCCTTAGTCAACACTAAATTAGACACTTGAGTTGTGTTTTAGAACTCCGATGAACTCCGATAATAATTTAGACAAGGTCAGTTAACTACTGAGTCCTCCGATAATGATTTAGACAAGGTCTTAGTTACCTGCAGTCAAGTAGAGTCTAATCAATTCAAATTTCCTCATGTGGATTCGAATTGCTTGTGGCTATTTAGCCATTGTACTTTATTGTAATTATTATCTAATTATTTTTTTTATTAATGAAAGCATTCACATCTGCAAGCCAATTTTGCACTGTTTCATTTTTCAATAACTGAGTAAATTGTGTGATCTATCTTGTAAGTTGTGTGTTTGTCCACAGATCTATGTGCTCAATTTAATAGTCAGAAAGGCCCAACACTTACATCCAACCATGGAAGGCCTAGCCTGCCACCATGTCGGAAAGGCCCAACACTTACATCCGACCATGGGAGGCCCAGCCTGCCACCATGTCGGAAAGGCTCAGCACTTACATCTGACCATGGGAGGCCCAGCCTGCCACCATGTCAGAAAGGCTCAACACTTATATCTAACCATGGGAGGCCTAGCCTGCCACCATGTCAGAAGGGCTCAGCACTTATATCTGACCATGGGAGGCCCAGCCTGCCACCATGTCCGAAGGGCTCAGCACTTACATCCGACCATGGGAGGACCAGCTTGCCACCATGTCGAAAAGGCTCTGCACTTACATCTGACCATGGGAGGCCTATCCTGCCACCATGTCAGAAAGGCTCTGCACTTACATCTGACCATGGGAGACCCAGCCTGCCACCATGTCAGAAAGGCTCACAGACTCATCACTTCCCCTTGGAAGGAACCTCGATCTGGAGAACACCAAGCTTCTCCTTGAAGTACTCAAACTTCACTCTGTCTAATGGCTTGGTCAACATATCAACTATCTGCTCGTCCGTCGCAACATATTGGAGCTTCACTACTCCTCTCTACACCATATACCTGATATAGTGATATTTGATCTCGATATGCTTTGACTTGTCATGGAACACCGGGTTCTCCGACAACTTCACACAACTCTTGCTGTCACAATATACACAAGTAGCATCCAACTGGAGATCAAACAAATTAGATAGTAGCTTCCTCAGACATACTCTGCTTCGGTTGTGCTCAGTGCCACGCAGGACTGCTTCCTGCTAAACCAAGAGCTCACACCTGATCCCATACTGAAGCAGCACCCCGAAGTGCTCTTGCTATCAATGGCACTGCCTGCCCAATCCAAATCTACATAACCTTCCAGGTTAATCTTCTGATGTGCCTCATACTTGAGCCCATAATCAACTGTACCCTTCAGGTACCTCACTGCATGCTTTGCAACTAGGTGAGCATGTCTCGGATCCGTCGAGAACATCAATGAACAAAACATCTGACGATACATCGTGGCATCAAGCATCACTCAATAGCTTCAGGTTCGATGCCATAGGTGTGGCCATGACTTTGCAATCCAACATCCCAATCCTCTTCAGGATCTCCACTGCATACTTTCCTTGTCCAAGGGAGATTCCATCCGCACTCTGCCACACCTCCATGCCTAGAAAGTAGTGCATCATACCCAAGTCCTTTATCTCGAACTCGACAGCAAGTCTCCTTCTTGCATCTCTAATGAGTTCCTCTTTTCCTGTCAGGAACAAGTCATATAACAGGAGCATCATTGGTCTTCTGCCTTCAACCTTGAACCAAAGGTTGGAATCTGCTTTACTCTCAGTAAAGCCTAGAACCATCAGTAAGTTGTCCATCCCGTCATACCATGTCGAACCTCAAAATCTTCTGCAGTCACTCCCTTTGAAGCAGAGCATCATTCTCCCTCTGCCTTTCGTACTCTATGTATTCTGTACTGGAATGACAAGTAGCTTCCTCCACTACTAATATTTTATGTATCCATCTAGGGTCACTAGATACCAAGATCCTCTATCTTGAACCTTTTCAAAAGTTCTTCTCGCACCCATCTGTGAGCTTGTCATCCTCTATAGGCTTTCATCTTCAACCTTGTAGCAAAGGTTAAGATCTTCATCACTCTGTTGTTGCCTTTCACACACCTAGGTTACGTGGCAGAAATCTTGAAGCCACTCGGTGTGTCCCTGGGGGCAAGTCTCGAGTCAAGGCTGTCACCTTGTTCTTGACTCCTCCGTTCAGGCTAACTCCTAACGAAGCCAAGGGGGGTAGACCCTATTAAATTACTAAGGCTAATTACTTAGTGTGATGGTGTTCTATTGATTAAGTTGTTTAGGAGTTTTTTGAAATTAACCAGTGGAAACAAAAGATAACAAGATGCAAGATTTAAAGCAGACAAGCATAGTAATGACACTCAATATATATATAATCGAAAGAATAGATCAAATAAATCACCAGTGCCTTAAATGGAATCAACAAAGAAAATAATGTGCTTGCATGCGCTTGAAAAAATGTTTTGCAAATGTCTCATGGTAGATTTTAAATTAATGTGGAATGTGAATAAATTAAATTAGGCGAAAAAGGGGACTCCAGATATACCCGAGAGGTACTTGGAGTATGTCCAAAAGTGAACTTTCACGGCTACCCGCAAGGTGTTTGTAGGCTGGAACGGAGTCTCAGAGACTGTGTTCGTAACGCACCCGTCAGGGTGTGACAGAGATCGACGCCTCGAGGTCACTTTCCAGTTGTTCCCACTCCTTTGGGTATTTTGCCACCGTTTACAGTTCGTTCGAGGCGTTGGATTTTCGCCTGATGGTTTGTCAATTTGGGAGGTGAAGACTAATTAATCTAGTCACTCAAGTGCTTTTGATGCATCTTGACTGATCGAACGAACCGCAGCCAAGTACAGAGCATACACACTGGAGTCTTTGTTATTTTTAGTAAATTTTAAAAGAGGTGTTCTTATTAAAAAGAAAACCCTCCAGGAACCTCTTTCAGTCCAAGTGGACCTCAATCGGGGAATCAAGGAGAGGTTGATTTTATTATGATTATTAAAACAATTAATGATAGCATATGAAGAATAAACAAATAAGCAAACCACAATATTCTAATTAGACTACAACGACCCTTTCTTCACCTTTCGGCTCAAAAGGAGGCTCATGGGGTAAGTATTAAAATTACTTTGAAACCACCAGATATGGAATATGACAACAATTATAAGTCAAAGTATACTACCCCTACAGATTAGAACTACACTAGATTGAAAAAAGATGAAAAAATGTAAAAAAAGACACGAACTCGAATCCCCTCAGGGGGATGGTGAATAGGCTCGAAAGAGCCTATTCGAAGAGATTTTTCTTCTTATTAGCAGCAATTACAATATCAGCAAACTGAAATTAATCCACTTGGTCCTTATACGGAATGAGACCAAAGGTTTACAAATTGCGAAATTTTGGAAAGACGGAGAACCCCTGGGGGGTTTCGAATGGTCCAAAAATGCTTTCCGGATAGCACCTCCTCCTCTTTTATGTTATACCTACTAAAAACAAGCAAGCTTATCACAGTTAAATATGCCCAAAATTACTTTAAAAGTACTTTTGGATGAACACACTTTTTACCCAAAAATTATAAGTTAAAACTAGTTTTTAAAGAAGCGGAAAAAGAACCAAGGAAAGCAAGCTTTCCTTGGGATCTTGGCCTGCTTTTGGGGCAACCAATATGAAGCACTTAAATTGCTGAATATAACTTTTCAGATTCTAAGAAAACAACCATGCATTCAACAAGCTTTAGATCTACTTTCACAGCCTTAAAAAATGACAATTTTCCCTAAAACTAGATCTAGAATGCTTGTAAAATTTCTTTAGGAATGAAATCTAGTTTATGAGCTTTAAGGCAGCAAGATCTATGTAAAATGAATTCTGAAATTGATAGATCTAAACAATTTTAAAATTGCAAAACAAGTAACCGGACTGATTTTAAAAAAAATTGGAGGAAGAGGAAAAGAAGAGCGCTTGTTGCCGGAATGGATCTGCAAAAAAGACTAGTTAGTGGAATGTCGAGGGACAATGCCTTCACAAAACAGTCGGATGCCCAGTGGTGTCAATCTAGATCCACAGTTCGTCCAACCCCTGCTACCTGAAACTAACAAACAATCCTGCACAAAAACCTTATGAGATATGGATAGAGATATATGAAAAAAGAGAGGGATTACATGCAAATAAACTTATTTAAACATGTATAATCTGAATCTTCAAACATATATGCTATGAGATATTGAAAAACAAGTATTCTTACTTGCCCAACTATACTCCTATTGATTCAGTTGAATCATTCAAGCTAGACAAGATTCAGATGCAAAAATTGAGAGAAAGACACCGGTAACAACAAGAGCTGCATGACAATGTTAATTCCACACACATAAGAGCATTACACCATTTTGGCCTCCAAAGCTTCACTTTATTCCAATAGCAAAAGATATTACACAGTATTACAACAGCAATAGCTCCTCAATCCAACTCTCGCTAGCTTGGAAGAGGTCATTTGTGCTTTATTTATAGCAAAAACAGGAGATCTAGCCCAGGGGGGTGCAAATCCCAAGGAGAGAGAGACTGCAGCTGCATGTGGAGTGAATCTGGGCTTGATCTATGTCTAACTGAGCCTGATCTGAGTCTCACTGAGTGCAACTATCAATCAGAGAGTTGATCTATCAGACACCTCAACCTGCTGACTAAAGCATCCACCAAAACTCAATCAGATGAGCCCACACGTGTGGAGGAGAGAGAGAGGGCGCAGTTCCCAAGATTGCATGCTGTGGTGCACTCCCAGATCAGCCCAGATCACCTCCTTTAGTCAAGGAATTGTCAGATCCAGTCAATCCCAAGCCGATGAGACCGATTTTAGTCAAATCGGAGCAAATCCCAATGATTTAGGATTTGGGGTTTTCTCCATTATTTAATTAATTCATCAATTAAATAATCAATATTTGATTTTTAGGGATTTTTGACCTGAGTGATGGACAAATCACTCAAAACTTAGAAAAAGTGGGTCTATGGGTTTACATGGTGCTCTAAGCTTGAAAATGAACACCCCCATGACTGAAACTGATTTCCAAACCCACTTTTATTACAAAACCAATTTTTCCAATTAGACTACTAAAAAATAGCCTAAGTTTTGTGGAAAAATTAAAATTAAAAAAAATTAAAACCTAGGGGGACTTAGACATGTTCATATGACTCGACCATGATGCCTAGCGTGTTTATACATTGACACATAGACTCTAATAACCTCAATAGAGCTAAATTCCAAGCCGACCACCCCAACTTTGGAGGTATTGAGTGAAAAACTCAGAAATTATCAGTCGTTTATTCAACAACCAATAATAACCAAGGGAAAAAACAGGCTGATCGAATTGACAAATAAAGTCTAAGAGACCGAGTCTTTTACAGACACTTTCAAGCTAGAACATTTTATTACAACTCCCCCGCGGGGTATGAACATGTGATATAGTACAACAAGAACTTCCCAGAAGCAATTCGGAAGGTCTTCTAAAGTCCGAACAAATCATCTTTGTCCGGTTCACCAGGCTCACTTGATAAAAAACCACTAAGTACAACTTAGGTGGTAACATCTGGCTCCAACTGCAGGACGTGTGCTTGATCTGGTCATATGCCAAGGAGAGGATACGAGAACACCAGAATCTTTGGTTTATACACCCTGTAAAAACATCTCAACTTGACAAGAAAACCTCAGTAGCACAAGCTTTATATAAAAACCAAATGAGCCATTAAGCTGATTTATTTAAACAAAATAAATGTAGCTAACTAATGAATTTTTTTTTATTATAGCTAAGTACAAAACAAAAATGCGGAAAGTAAATGCTCTTTTTCAATGAGCTTATTTTCCTACTCTAAGCATGATATAAAAAGGGTTAAGTGTAATCAGAAATCCAATGTAACCACCTAAGCATTTTATTAACATAAAAAAAAAATTCCTTGTCTTTGGTTACCAGCCAAAGTAAGGATTCTTTATTCAGAAAATGCAAACCTGCGTGATGATCCGGAATGGGCGGGATGGATGGGAAATCATATGCATGAATAATGTCGTCAAACTTCTTCCCAAACTGGTAGGTGCTTGCACAGGCTGATTCTATCCATGACTAGATAGGGTTGATATACAAATCGGAATGATGAGGCAAATTGACTACACCATCATACTGATCATCAAGGCTTACCGGATGATAACTCATTGTATAAGCCCCAAGCGGCTCCAAATCATAAGGAAACTCTATATGTGAAGATGATAGTTGAGACTAATATTCTACTGACTGCATCATATCTGTCTTTTCACAACACTGCTTCTCAATGTCTTCATTATTGATACCTTTGTGCGGCTCTGCATGATATGACTTTGAATGACCATATAAGAGTTTTGAATGTTGCTCTTCTATACTAGGATTTTCCCAGGTCTCCAGATCCATGCTTCCGTCTATGGAAGTATAGTACATTGGACTTCCATAAATTTCTAAATAGACACTCCCCTTGCTGGATATAGGATAGATAGGATTCTTAATAGGATATCCACAAAAATCCCAATAGTCATCACCACCATCTATGTCAGATGTGATGGATTCCCCATTGTTGATATCAAGTTCTCTTTGTTTTCATTACTGATACTGATATATGGCTCAGACTGATCATATGGATAAACTGCATGCTCCTTTTCCATATCAAAGTTTCCCAAGGCCACATGGTCCATGCTCTCTCCTTTAGATATGCCATAGACAGGAGAATCAACAAAACCATCAAAAGTTTTTGGTTCATTATTTTGCTCTTTATTCATGTCATAGAGTGGATTTTCCATGAATGTCTAGGACTCCTCATCAACGTCTTTGTCGAAGATAAGGGAGTCTTCGTCACTTGTATCATGCTCCAAGTTATACTTGTCCTCATTTTCATACTCATCTTCTTCAAAAAAAGGTCACAAGGCAGTAAACCTTCTAGACTATCATCATTATATGGAGAACACGTAGGAGTCCCATCATGCACATTACAGTTTTCATCATAAGTTTCACTATAATATTCTGCAATGGTTTCATCCTTAGGTTTGTACTGTTTAGCTGATGACAAAGGGTAGGCCTGGCCTACCATGTATACATGATCAAGCTCACTTGAAGTTGTTTCCTGACTACTGACCTCGGTAAGTCCATGTTCCATGACTTGATTTACAACATAACAAGCACTTTCTTGGTGGAATTGTTCACAAGGTCTACACCATTGAAGTACTTCTTCTACCATGTTAGCTGAGTCTAATTGGTTTGGACTCCTAGGCTGTTGCTAAGGGGCTCTCTTCTGATACATCTGATTTTGCTTGGGCTGAAAGTTCCTAGGTCCATTATTCCTTTCCATTGTGATCAATCTATTCTACATGTCATTCAATTGTGCAGTATGATTGGCCATCTGTTTGTTTTGACTAGTAACCAAGTTTTTTATCATGTCCTCCACCTTTTCCATTGGATCTTTAGAAGTTCCCTTTTCTTCTAATTCAACAGCTTTATCCTTGGTCTCTTTGTTGCAGGAAGTGTTTCCCCTAGTGTAACCTGGAATGTTGGACTTGCCTGAAGATTGCATATTCTTTTCTATTTTCTCGGCCAATTCCTAGGCAGTTTTCAGATCGGTCAGTTCTTTATCTCTCAACTGGTACCTTAAGTGACCGGGGAAGGCTTCAATGTAGGATATGAGGATAGAGGCATTTTTTGGCTTAATGTCTCTAGGAAGGTCCACAACCACATGCCTGAATTTAGTGTTAAATTCATCCATGGTTTCATTCTCCATCTTCTTTATGCTATAAAGGGCAACAAGCAGATGTCTTGGTTCCTTCTTTTCTCCCCATTTCTTCCTAAAACCATCTTGAAATTCAGTAAGAGTTTTATATGAATCATCATCTAGGTCGAGGTACCATTCTTCAGCATCATCTTCTAAGGATAAAGCAAAGAGCTTCATTTTGACATCGTCATGGTCATGGGCAGCATCATTGCAATAACTGACCAGGTGCTTTTCAAACTTTCAAAAGTGAGACTTGGCAGTGATGGCATTATTGCCCTGAAATATGGGGAGCTTCTTAATAACATCTTTTGGAATGGCATGGGGAGCACCTGCTATCTGAGAAAAGTCAAGGGGTTTGAAGAATTCCGCCATTTCTTGAGATTAGTGAACATGACTCTCTACAAATATGTGATGGATATCTAAGAGGGATTGGTCTCCTAAATCTTCAGGGCTTCTATGAGAGGTCTGCCTATTCAATCTTTCCCTAATAAACCTTTTGGGATTAGGGAGAGGATTGAATAATTGATGGTGGTTCCTTCGGGTAGAAATTCACTTTTGAGATTGTGTTGGCTTGTTCTTCTGGTAGTCTAAGAACAATTTCTGGCACAAACACTCTGCTATTGTCATGTTCATGCTGACACTAGGAAGAAGTTGGACCCCTCTGGTGAGAAGGGATTACTTGTTGGATACAGCGAGACTTCGAAGGCATACAGAGTATACATACCTGCTCGCAAGAGAATCATTGTTAGCGGGGATGTCCAGTTTGATGAGGACAGGGCCTTGCAGAGATCTATGGAATTATCAAAAGAGCAACAACCAACGTAGGTTTCGAGGGTCAGGTTGGAGGAGCCAAAGGCACAGGTACAGACACAAGGCACATGTTCTGGTAATCAAAGGGAGTTGTTATCACATATACATTCTGTAGTTGGGCTACCATGATGCAGCATACATGCTTGTCTTAATGTCTATTCCAGGTTATTTTTCACATGGGGTATTAGCATTGATCATTACAGCTTCAACCATTCCAGAGCCTTGTTCAACGGATTTTCTTTACCAGGATTGAGACTCATTGGTCCATTGAGATGATTTCAGTGATGACCTAGTCATTTCAACAGATTAGCAAATCAGTTGGTACACACAGTACAGAGGGGCCTATCAGTTGGAGATAGGTATATATGGTGAGATCGAGTATATACTTCTTTGCGTTTGATTTTTCTCTATGATGTATGTCAAACACCTATGCTTTTCATGTTAGGATGATTATGGTGACCTGTGCTTAGATGTACTAGTCCTTTAACTTGTGTTATGATTAATCAAGGGATTTGATGTGAAGATTGTTGCTCATGTCATGCTCATACAAATAGTGAGCCTTAGTGCTTTGATGGCTCCATGTGTCACTTGTCCCCGTCCATACAGTTCATCCATTATCAAATGATTATCCCATGACTTATACTAATTGAGACTTGCGAGATTGAAGATCTTTTCCCCATTGTGACCCCTATGTATGATAGACTCTGTGTTGCTATGTGTCTCCGGCTATGAAGTATGTGGCTGGACCAATGTGGCTAGGTTCACAAGCTAGTTCTCCTTTAGTTCTCAAAACAAGTGCTCCACCATAACAGTGTCGCTAAACACTAAAGCATCAGAACGCTTAAAAGTTATATCTAAAGGATGTAAAAGTATAAATGTTTAAAAAGTAGTCAGTGGCTAAGGGGTTGAGCACTCAATCTTTGTATAATGTAAGGCTCATCTTCCCGCTGTTATCACATATATAGTAGCCAGGCTACCATATTCTATTTTTCAGACACAGAACATTTTTCAGCCAGATCTCTTACATATGAGATGCTGAGATGAGCATTTTTATGGATCATGATTATATTTGTGGGCTATTGAACTCTCCCATGTCAAGACTGAGTCTCAGGACACTCAGATTTGACGACCGATGTAGCCATTTATGTCATTTCAGAGCAGTAGTGGATGCCCAGTGTTATATCAGTACTTTCTTATTGGATAGATGGTGTTTCAGATGGATTATATTACATGGATATGACTCAGCATTTTATATTGCGTTATGGTTATTATTGCTCTTATATTGATCCTTGTGACATGTATTGACTTGTGGTATCATGATTTGGCGGTCATAATTATATGGACTTGGTTATATCTTATACTATGTATTGATGTCCTTACTCTGACTTTGAAGTTCTTGATTTATACTCATTGGTTTTACCCTCCTTAGAGAGAATAGAGGTAGTCATTCCCACCATTATTTTGGCTTGCTAGTGTTGGCTCCATCATTCATTGTCTTCACCCATCCATTACCTTCCAATTTAATTTTCAACCCGACTGACTTCTTGACTTATGGCATGGAGGACCTTTTTCCCCGCTAGAACCTTTGTTGGACAAGCCTCCCTGTTTATATTGTGTCTCAGCTCTGAGTTGGTGATAGAACTTGCCTTGGTAAGTTGGATAGTATGCCTAAATCATTCTGGTCGGTTGTCCCAATGTTTGGCACTGTGCAGAATCCCCCCCAGTCACTTGAGATGTTGTTGGCTAAAACTGAAAGCTCATGTACTACCTATGTTGAAATTATTGAATATACGCCCATGAAAAATGAAAATTATAAAACTGTGTTTCTTAACATATGTAAAGAGGGCAAGAGCAATGAAGTGCTAAAATACTCCTTGAAGAGTATAAGAAAAGGTCCAAAAAGCAATGATAAAAATATGCTGACCTTATAAAATATGTCCCAAATGAAAGCTGTGAATAGTTGTGCTTTTAAGCATTGGTGAAGTTCCAAAAGGGTAATATAGGCCAAAAAGGCCATGGAATAAAAATGATGATCCTAATGAACTTGGATCAAGTTTGATGTAGATATGATGCCTAAGTTGAATAAGCACTCTCTAAACAACTCACCCATCTGTGAAGCACTCCTTGTGTTGTTGTTTGTCCAGCATTGGTTATAGTGATTTTTCCCTTTCCTTGTCTAAAGTCTCATGGTGTTGAGTAGGAAGCATTCCTTTGCCTTAGCCTTGTCATTTTCACCCTTCACCCTTCACTAACAAATTGACTACAGCTATGAAGTGAGTATAGTCTTGAAAGTCTGAGTCTAAGTAATAATAAATAAAACCTTATATATATATATGTATGTATTTGTTGATGTATCGCCAGTGAAATGAATGCTACTTGTTGAGATTGTTACTTGAATGAGTTGTAGAGCATGGCTTAACCTTTTGACACTTGCAGCAGATGGATGTATTCTGAGTTATTATTGGTGTCTGATTATTCACAGATGGTTATATTGTTTTATGGGATATGATTGATGATCAGATAGAGACCTATGAGGGGTATGAGTATACACCTTAGATGGATTTGGACTCTCTGAGTCTAATGAGACAGTTTATTTCCAGTTCCGGGCACTTATAGATATGATCAGGCTCATTTTTCCTTTATGATGCAGTTTTTCTTCACAGATTGATATTTTTGAGCAAGGCGATGTTTCAATTGGATCTCCTGGGGCGTTGTGTGGGCATAGGGGGGTGCAGCCACTTGTTTGTACCATAGTACCCCCATCCCAGAGAGCCTGGTGGGATCAGTTGACAACGCAGGCACCCTAGGAGGTTTTTTTGGCAGGATCACGTTTCCCGAGGCAGATTGAAAAATGATTAAATGGCTATTAAAGAAATCGATTTGGGCTACTAAGGAAAGGAAATGACATGGGATGAGTCATGATGATGAGAGTGATGTCCTCCACACCTTCTCCAGCAGTTGCAGCTCCTGATTGGGCCCACATCTATTTTTGGGCATTTTTATATTATTTTTTGGAGCTCTTTTGGGAGGTTCACGATTTCCTCAAGGAGGCACAAAAGTCAAAGAATTAAATTATTATATTATTTTATTGTGCCATGGGGACACCCAGATGGAGTTAGTCAAACACTCCTTGGGCCCACCATGTGCTTTCATTTATGTCTTATTGAGTGGGTTACCTTCTTTGGGTGGGTTGGTCCACTTTGATAAATTATGGTTATATTGATCCATGTATTGTATGTTGAGCTCATCTCAACCATTGATTAGAACATTTCATCTTTTAATCTTAGCCACTCGTTTTGAAAGTGGTTAGGATTCGGTTATGATTGAGGTTCTCTCATTTCTATTTAAAGGAGAGAGCTTCTCGTTTGTAAGGGGTCTTGGATCTGAATAATAGAAAGACTTTTTCTGTGAAAATTTTTCTGGATATGCTTTGCATCTGATGTGCTCAAATGGTGATTAGCTAGTCTTCAGCTTCCTAGCATTGTGGAAATTCTCGTGAGATCTCTATTTTTTCGTGGCTATCATTGTTTTGTCTACAGGAGGGCGTTTTGGCTAGAGCATTTTTGTAGGGGGGCCTCAACTCGCTTGGTTCTCTTCGTCTTGGATCAGGGGGTTTTCATTAGTTTCATTGTGATCTATGATTACTTCATTTTACTATCTTGTAGCATTCAGTTTCTTTATTTTGTATGTGCAAATCTGATATGGTTGACGTTTGTTCATGCAGGGTAGGGGGCGCTTTGGTGGCTTGGAGCTTGCATATGCCATAGAAATCATGGGGATCTTCCAGAATTGATCGGGATACCAAAGATCATCACTGTTACAGACTTCTACAAGCTTTTCTAGGTAAGATCCAATGGGTAAGTTCTTCTTTTTCAGATCTTATTCCATTGTACCTTGTTGGAATTCAACTTTTTCTGAAAACTCCTAGAACACTAAAACACCTAAAAATCAATAAATCAGGGAACCGTCCAATCTTTTGCCAAACCATTTCTGGGTTTCATAGATCGGGCCTCCCCTTCATCAAATCAACTGAAAAGTTGGTCAAATTCCTCACATTTTGACCTAGATCTGATTTTTAAGCAGAAAACTGCATAACCCCCACTGAAAAATTGACCTGCTAGGGTTTTGAGTTTTCTTGAATTTTGACTTCACAAAAGGATAGATCGGGTCCCACACAGCCTAAATCAACCCCAACCCTATGCAACTGCTTGACCATTTGGCCTAGATCTAAAAAATTGACTAAAACTGCCCTAGTGCCCTCACTGAAAACTGGACTTTTCCGAAAGTGATTTTTTCTGAAATATGACAAGATAGGATGATAGATCAGGGCCCAAGCATTCCAAAACACCCCCAACGTTGTGCTAGTTCCTCCTGGTTTTCCCTAGATCTAAAAAATCAGTTTTCAGCCTCCTAGCCCCATCATCAGATTTTGACTTTTCTAGATCTGATTTTTCTCCTGATTTCCTGATTTGGGCTTGTAGATCAGGTCTCCCTGACCTTTTTTCTTCCTCAACGCTGAGCCATTAGCCTCCCGGTGACCCTGGAACTGCAGATCTGTCCTCCCAAGCCCTAGCGCTAGTCATCCATTGAGCTGGGTTTCCTGTACCTTAGCTTTTCCGGACCAACTACTTTTTGGTTCGTAGATCAAGGTGTCTCCCAGGTGGGTTTTCTGAAACGTTGGTTTACTGCTGACTCCATTGCCCAATGCACGCAAAGCACTGATCTCCTAGCTAGCGCTGCCCTTAGGCTCTTAGCCTTTGCCCTTTACCAACATTTACTGATAATTCAAATACCTTTCATTGAGTCTGATTTCTACATACTAGATAGTCCCAACTATGTCCTTATTTACCCTGTCATAGTTATGTTTCCCAAGACAGTGGTCACCTCCACCAATTGCTAGTACCTAAACCCTAGAGCTAGGGTTTCCATTCACCTTGCACCTTAAGTACCCTGAAGCCCCATCTGATCTTCTTCTGGTCTTTAGGTCCGATCTCTTCGGGAGCAGATCCGGGTCTCCCCCATTGTTGTCCTGGACTAGGATAACCTAAAGTGAAGGCTGCCTTGATTGGCGTGACAACCATCCATTTGGGAGTCTAGGCAGACGTGGTTCCACCCCTTAGTTGCTTGCCCCTCTACCATCCATCCTGGATCCACCTCAAGCAGGCAACTACAAGGCGGGTGATAACACCCTCTACAAGGACAACAGGGAGAGGCAAACCCGTTGGGGCTATGGACTATTCGCTGGAAGCGGATCTAGGCCTTAGTCATTTATTGGAGCCTAGAAGGCTTTCCAGGGCACTTGCCCTTATAGGATGGCTACTATCTTATGAAATGTAAAATGTATTGAAAAGGTTAATTGTCAAAGGATGAGCACTCACTTTCTATATAGTGTTCGGTTCATCTTCCCCCATAGGGAAACAAGGTGAGACTAGCTGTTCGGTTCATCTTCCCCCATAGGGAAACAGGGTAAGACTAGCGTGCAAAGGTTGTGTCTTTGTGAGTGTTGGAGCCCAGAAGGCTGCCAGGGAACCTACCTTTTAAGGTTGACCTATGTTGCAAATAAGTGCAAAGGAAAACTTGCTAGAGTCTAAGGGAAGCATATCCAAGTACTTTATCCATCTGTGAGACACCTCCTTCCCCTATTGCTATCTGTCATACATATGTCACCTTGGTTGAGTTTATTGTTTATCATTCGGATAGATCACCTAGTCAAAGTCAATTAAAAGTCAATTAACTTTGTTCTTCCATCCTCATCCATCAGTAGCACATTGTTTACCCTTTGTAAGTATGGCATGAACAAGCACACTTCCTGAAGGTCCTGGGATTTTTCAGAAGCACAGGTATCGCTTAAACTTGGTTTTGATATACACCATTGGAGTATCTCTTACCCTGGATGCTTGCAGGATCACAAGGATACAGTTTCTCACCTTCAGTTGGGGTACTTTGACCTGGTCAACCCATTTTGACCAAGTCAAGCACGGTTCCCTAGGCAGTGGCTCAGAAAACGACATGATCTATACTTGTTCCAGACATGCCCAAGACCAATACTGTGGTTTCAATTTTGAGAGCTTGGCCTCAGTTCTCCTGAAAAGTGATTATTATCACTTTTTTAGTGGTCAAATGATCAAATTTTATTATAGATAGCAGTATGTTGGGTCCTAGAGCAGAGCAGTGTTTTGGGGGGTATGAGTAGTCACTTATACCATTCTTCTATGTCTCCAGGTCATCCAGAGCTGTCAATTTGCCCCAGTTTTCATCCTGGATAGAGTTATGGTGGATTTATCAGTTTCCAGAGGTTGTACTAGCAAAAAATGAACTAGGAATTTCACTGAAAAAATCGATTTGGCCAAATGGGTCAAGGAAATGGCTTGGAATTTTGGCAGGTTATGTGTTGCAGCATACCGTACAGTCCTCCAGTAGTTTTCAGTCAGCAAATGTCCAAATTATTTTTATCTTGGCCCATCCAATGAGGAAAGCCCCCCAAGGGGCGCCCCCTCAATTTGGCTAATGATGTATTTCATCGTTATATCATGTATTATTAAGTTGTAAAGGGGCCTAGGGTGAATTAATCCCCTACTGACCCCCACCTATGTATTATCATGTCACATCTTATGTTATATTGTGACTTTCACATAGGATAGGCATCCTCGAGCAAGGTGTGCCCCCCTTTTTGACTTAGTCACTTGATCCATGTATTGATCTATGTATTATTGATCTCCACCATTGATGATGTTTTAATCTCAATCGTTGGATGTAAAAATGAGTTAGGGTTTACGTCTCTCTGAAACTATTTAAGAGAGGTGACCCCCCCCCCATTCTATTCATGAGCTTTGGCACTGGAATTTGAATAAAGAGGATTTGTCTGGGATTACTCTCTGTGTATCTTGTGAATGATTTGATGATCTAATGATTGATATTGTTGCTCTTCTGTACTAAGCTTGTTACAAGAGATATCTTGCATTTTTTCCTTTACCCACTTTATCTGCAGGAAAGGAGGTGCGCTAGGAGAGAGAAAGGGCACATCTGCGGGGAAACTCACTTGCTACCCAGCTCTTGGGGCGTCCGATTTAGCAAGTATCTCTTTCTAAATGAATTTTCACTTCTTGTCCTTGTTGTATTCTGTAGATCCTGTTTGTTTTTCTGATCTCTGATCGGGCGGGTTGAAAAGGGCACTTGGGTTATTGGCTGAAGCATAACAACATCAAGATTCTCTTCGGAAAAGTTCATTTGATCAAGAAAGTAGCATTCTTCATCATCTCTGAGGTCATTTGCAAGATCCAGGTACGTCTCACAGGTAATTTCTCCTTCTTTTATTTTCTGCATGCATTGCCCATCATTTCCTTAACTAAAAAAACCCTCATTTAGCATTAGGAAAAATCATCGGACCAATTTGCATCGAGAATTGACAAATTTGGCGAGATGGGTTTTGTCCGGCATATCGAAAAACCCCCTTTCCCTCCAAAATGTCAAGATTGGACTCCTCTTCCCATCTCCAAGCACTGGTTTAAGTCTGGGAGAAAGCGCCCCTGTTTGGTTTGCTAGTCGGTTTCCCTATGTTTTTGCTCTAGTTTCACTTGGGTATCTTCATTGTCGAATCCTTTTACTCAAGTAGGTGTGTTGAGGGCCTAATTTCATTATATTGACCTCGTCTTGGGTAGTTTCCATATTTCTAATTAAATCCCTCCAGGGTCCCAGGTTTGATCATTTTGAACAAACACACCAACCCTAGATCTGTTTTAAACTCTTTATGTCACCAATCTAATATGATTACAGTAACGTTTCAATAATCCTTAAACACTCGTACTTCAATATTCCTTAAATTGTGGCTTATCCCTTAAATCTAGGGTTTCCAGCTCTCACCTTACGTATTCACTTTTTGGGCTTGATCTGGTGATTGGTTGTAGGTCTGTCCTTTCAAGATAAGATCGGGTCTCCCCCTTTGTCACTCGGGCATTCAGTGGCATAAAGTGAAGGAATTCCTAACTGACGTGACAACCATCCATCTTTTGGGGGTTAGGGTTTTCGTAGGTCACAGCTTTGGTTGCCTATCTCCTCTACCATCCGATATAGGATTACTTTATCGGGGAAACTACAAGATCCGTGATAACAGGAGTCAAGTGGACAGAATCCTTCAGTCATTGACTTGGAGGATGAGTTGCAGCAGGAGACAGATATCCAGCAGCTGCAGCAGGTAGACACTAGGCCAAGGCCTAAGTGGTTCAGGTCCACAGTTCAGGATTCCAGGCAGGTGGATCCTCCACAAAGCTCCATGAGACGGAGAAAACCACCAGTAAGACTCGATTATATGGCACTAGTGACAGAGTTGATCAACTCTGAACCTTCTAGTTTCGAGGAGGTTGCACACCATGATGTGTGGCAGGAGGCCATGGTTGAGTAATATGACTCAATCATGAAGAATCAGGTATGGGAGGTTGTGCCAGGACCTAAGGGTAAAAAGGTGGTGGGATCCAGATGTATCTACAAGGTAAAGCATGCTGCAAACGAAAGCGTGGAGAAGTATAAGGTGCGCTTCGTGGCGAAGGGGTTTTCACAGAAGGAAGGTATTGACTATGAGGATACCTTAGCCCCTGTTGCCAGGTATTCTTCTTTTCAAACCATTATCTCTTTACCAGCAGAGATGGGTTGTGAGTCCATCAGATGGACGTCAAGACTTCCTTCCTCAATGCAGTGATAGAGGAGGAGGTATATATTGAGCAGCCATAGGGGTTTGATGAGGAGAACAAGGAGACGCATGTATGCAGGTTGCATAGAGCTCTTTATGTTATCAAGTAGGCACCTCGAGCATGGTACTCGAGGATAGAAAGCTCTCTACGGGAGATGGGATTTCAGCGGAGTGAGGCTGACCACAACTTCTATTTCTTGGAAGGTGAGCTGCCTCTCATACTTGTCCTATATGTAGATGATCTTTTTCTTAGAGGAGATGAGAGGTTGATTGGAGACTGCAAGTCCAACCTTGCAGTTGAGTTTGAGATGAAAGATCTTAGGTTGATGCACTACTTCCTAGACTTGGAAGTTTGGCAGAGAGATCAGTGCTTCTTCATTGGACAGGGGAAGTATGCAATGGAGCTCTTGAAGAGATTCAGGATGGAGGACTGTAAGCCTATGGCCATACCTCTAGTTTCCAACTAGAGGAAGATTAATGCATCAGGGTCAAACAAATTTGATCCTACCTTCTATCGTCAGCTTAATCGCTTATGTATCTGGTCAACACACTGCCAGACATTAGCTTTGCAGTCAACTCTTTGAGCCAGTTCATGGTGGAACCTCGAAGAGTGCATTGGACGGCTACGAACAACATACTTCGCTACATCAGAGGTATAGTGGAGTATGGATTGGTTTATGAGCATAGGGGAAGTGTATAGTTAGCAGGATTCATAGATGTTGACTGGGCAGGACGTGTAGAGGATAGGAAGAGTACTTCAAGTTGTTGTTTCAGCATTGGATCAGGGATTGTTTCTTGGTTCAACACGAAGCAGAAGTCAATTGCATTGAGCTCGGCAAAGGCTAAGTACATGACAGACAGCATGGCTGCTTGTGAGGGTATGTGGTTGAGGAAGGTACTTTCAGGGTTGTTCGAGTGTGAGCTAGAGGCTACAGTAGTTCACTGTGACAATCAAAGTGGCATCAGGCTATCTGAAAATCCAGTGTTCCATGACTGAAGCAAACACATAGACATCGGGTACCACTTCTTGAGAGATTGTGTTCAGAGAGGAACCATTCAGTTGGAGTACATTCAAACAGATGAGCAGGTGGTGGACATTTTCACCAAGGCACTTTGCAAACACAGTTTTGTGAAGTTCAGGGATAAGTTGGGGTTGCTACCGAATTCCTTCCTCGTTGAAAGGGAGTGTTAAAAAGCAGCAACAAGGAAGGTCTTCTAGCATTGCATGTGTCCTTGCATGCTAGAGAGACATTAAACTAGAAACCAAATCTATTAAAGTGATTTTCCTAAGTTTTAACTTAGGAAAATACTTTAATTATTCTAATTTGATTTTGACTTTAATGGAATCACTTTATTAAAGTGAAAAGTGAAATATTTAAGTGATGGCTAATCTAATTTTGGCCATTGATTCTCACCGAAGGATCTATAATGTTCCCAAAGGTGACATGCATGCAAACCCTAAAAGTGATATGCATGCAAACCCTAAAAGTGACATGCATGACATCTAAGCATTATTTAATGATGCATGCACTCAATTAAGGCTCCATGCGCATGCATGCAAGTCAACTGCAAATTAGAAGTTAAAGTGACCTAATTAGGGCAAAAGTTAGGGTTTTCGCAGTTGAAAGTTATAAAAGAAAAATAAAGTGAATGGAGACTTTACTTTGGATTATGATTATTTTGGGAGCTCTTGGATAGCAGCACAGCATGCAGCACAGCAGTTGGGGTTGGAGACAGAGTCTTCAGCTAACAAGATTTCGGCAGTGAAACATCTGTCCTAGTCTTATTTTGGGTAAGCCATACAGGTTCACCACTTGTTCTTTAGTCATTCATCAGTTATCTAGTACATGGTATAGATCGTTGCAGGGACACGTGTGCAGCCGTAAGGGGGGGTTTTCAGCCAGAAAGCCCTAATCAGTTGTTGGGCCTTCAGATCTCAGTTTCCTTTCGAAACTCAGGCACCATTCTCATCATCAGCTTCATACTCCGGCACTTGGTGATTATCAGATCCATCAGGGCTCATCCGAAGCAGTTATTAGCAGTTTCGGGGTTCCAGGGCGTGAGTAGCTGCCTCTCTGAAGCAATTCGCTACCCTGCCTAGAGGTCTCAGAACCTCCGCATGCATCAGGCATTCTCTCCGGCACTGAAAACCTATCGACCCTGCAAATTCGCAGTTCCATCGGACACCTCCTTCCTTGAGGGCGTCACCCTTTTCTGACTGGGGCGTCTTGTTGCTGGGGTTCACCTGGAGCAGAGGAGATCCACCTATTTCCGATCCAGTATCCGGTGCTTGCATACTTTCTCTGGAGCAGTTCAGCCGGCTTATCAGTGGTAAGTGTTCATTCTATATCGCAAACCCTAACCCTAATTTTTCCTATAAAATAGGGATTTTTGCTTGGCAGTTTGCGTGCCCCGTTGTATCAGCATAATTGTATAGAAATAGAAAATATCAGGATTTGGGATATTATAGTGGTATCAGAGCATGATTCTTGCCAGCTGTGGGCACATAGCAATTGAATAAAAGTGCATGTTGATGCATGTGTGTATGTGCAAATGCATGCAATGATGTTGGTGAAGCGCATGTCAGAACAAAGGTTTTTCTTTGCCAGCTTGTGAGAACATGAAGACAATGAGAAGGATCTTGACTAGAAATTGGCAGGGGTTAGCAGTAGTTCAACACTTGCCTCGATATCAGGAGTACCTAGCCTTGGGTGATGATGTATGTGCATCATTGTCCTTTCAAGATTATTACACCATCAAGTTCGGGATCCAGCCCAAGGATTTGGATGAGGATCTCCTTAAAGACATAGTTGGGGGAGGGAAGAAAGATGAGCATGAAGTACAGGTTGTTGGTGAGATTCATTTGGAGTCAACAGTACATGATGAGGATGTGCATGAGGAGATAGCATTAGAGCCATCTTGTGAGTCTAGCGACACAAGCACATTTGCTAGTCAAAGTTTGGACAAACCATGTGATGAGTTGGAGTTGGTACACTCTTCATCACCTACAACAGGAATCCAGACAATTATGACAGGCGAAAGACATGAGGTGCAAGGTAATGAGCACAGCAGTCGAGACAGTGATAGTCACGATGAAAAAACAGATTACAAAATAGAAATATTTAAGGATTACAACAAATTTTCCACATCAGTTGGAGATGAATTATACCCCAATGATTTGGGAAGCAAGCTTCCTGCACATGCATCAGAAGAAGAGTATGACATTTCTGAAGCCATAATTGCATCAGAATATTTACAAATTACTGATGGTAGTGTTATTGGTAAATCTCCAAATGGATCCATTGATGGAGACATCAATGGGCCTCAACCGACTAACGTTGTTCATGTCCGCAAGTATGTTGGAATTCCAGAGTATGCATGGGTTCTAATAGAAGCACTTAAGAAAAACAGATTATTGCAAAAGAACCTACAACTCAAGTTAGTACAGGTTGAAACAAAGATGGATGAGAACAAGGAGCTAAGAAATCATGTCAAATGTCTTGTTGATTTTCAAAGTGCTTGCAAAAGGCATCTCCGACAGCTTTTCATGCAAGACAGCAATTCTACTATGAAGTTGATCTCCCGTTCAAAATCCAGATTGTCTTCTAAAAAACTAAAGGAAACTGCAGATAACAAAGTTGGCTATAGATGTCGTGGGCCTCCTGAAAATGAAGATGTTGCAAAGTATAAAATGGCGCTGAATAGTTTTCCTATCATTATTGAGAGAAAAAAATGGTCAAAGAAAGAGAGAGAAAATCTCGGGAATGGTATAAAGCAACAATTGCAGGAAACCCTTGTTCGCCAATCAATGGAACTCTTGATCTCCTAGGAAAACATTGAGGATTTGACCCTACTAGATGAGCAGATTTCAGATGTTTCCCAGATAGAAGTCAAATCTGAAGATATTAGACTTTTTCTGCCTCAAGTTGACTGGGAACGCTTAGCATCCATCTATGTTGCAAGCCATTCTGGTGCAGACTGTCAAGCAAGGTGGATAAATAATGAAGATCCTTTAATCAATCGCAGTTCATGGACAAAAGACGAGGACAAAAGGCTTTTGATCATTGTGCAAAACAATGGACTCCATAACTGGGTGTATAATGCAAATGCATTGGGCACCAACAGAACACCTTCACAGTGCTTATTGCAGTATCAACGAAGCCTTAATACATACATCATGCGAAAGGAGTGGACTGAGGAAGAAGATGAACAGCTTCGAGCACTTATTGAAACTTTTGGGGAGAATGACTGGCAGATTGTTGCGGCTAACATGGAAGGGCAGACTGGTGCCCAATGTCTAAATAGATGGTGCAAGTCCATTCATCCAGATAGAAAAAAGGTCGGAAGATGGACAGTGGAGGAAGACAGGCGGCTAACACTGGTTGTCATGGTTTATGGGCCCAAAACTTGGAAAAAGATTGCAGCATTTGTTCCTGGCCGAACTGAAGTCTAATGCAGAGAAAGGTGGTGCAATGTTATTGATCCTTCGTTGAAGCTGGATGGATGGACAAAAGAAGAGGACGCCAAGTTGAAAGAGGCAGTTCCTCTTCACGGATATTGCTGGGCCAAGGTTGCTCTGTTTGTGCCTCCTCGAACTGATAATCAGTGCAGGCGGAGGTGGACTTCCAAAAGAATTGGCTGCTGCTCAAAAGGCTGGAAAATACAGAAAGCAGCTCTGATATCCAATTTTGTTGGCCAGAAGAAGGAAAGACCTACAATTGGTCCTAGTGATTTCCTTCCAGAACAGGAGGGAGGTTCATGTTCTGAGGCAAATGGAGATAAGGGAGAAGAGCCCAGTCTTCGTTTTCGGAAGAGATGCCGGTCTTCATTTACAAATGATAACAATATAGAACCCAGAGTTATGAAAAGGAAGAAAATTTGTCATGCAATTAGACAGGAGGATCAGCAGAAGTCTAGTGAGGTACCCACTGGCCAAAATAAGTCAGAGCAGGTAGCAAAGAAGAGGGTAAGGAGAAAGAGGACAAAATCAGTAGCTGTCCAAAAACCTCGCAACTTGGATATAGATGATAGAAGGATAAATGAATGGGGGACATTGGCTCCCACTGGCCAAAATAAGTCAGAGCAGGTAGCAGAAAAGACGGTAAGGAGAAAGAGGACTAAATCAGTAGCTGCCCAAAAATCTTGCAAATTGGATATACATGATAGAAGGATAAATGAGTTTGGGACATTGGCTTCTCTTGAAAATCAGGATCATGGACTTGCAAGTGAAAACAATAACAGTGACAGGTTTAAGTCAGTTTTAGGGATCGCAGGCCAAACTGAAGAAATATCATCAGTTGTTGGAGATCAATATGGAGAAGTTCCCGTTCTTTGTAATTCATCAGACAAAACGGTAATTGGTAAGCGGATGAAATTACGTGACAAAGCCAGACTTGTCAACCAGAAATTGGGTCATCCTGAAATGCAATTTACGACGGCTATGCATATGAATTCTAATGGCCTGTTCGTTGCAAGTATGGAAGGTGCTGAAGCTCATCTCCCCTGTGTTAAATTAGGTAAGAGAGAGAGGACCAAGATACTCCGAGACACCATAGTACAGCGAGATGTTGAGCTTACAGCTCTTCGAGTTGTATGTACAGAGTTAGAGGTCAGGCTGTCTAGTATTGAAGAGCAGTTGGATTCCTTGATGGGGCAACAGAAGAAACATACTATTGCATTTCAAAGCAGTCCTCTTAAGGAGTACATAGACAGGGCTTGCAGTAGCTTGAGACCACATTTGCATAATGATGGATGGTTTTTACAAGTTGGCCAAGATCGAGAAATTGACCAGCAGTATATGAGCATTCTAGTTGAAATCAGAAGGGTGGAATGTCAGCTGGGTAGGCTTATTCCTTGTGATGGTGCTTATGGACAAGGTACTTTTCGGGGGTTGGATTGGAGAGAGATTAAGCGTTGGTGTCCTATTGAGTGGGCGATTCTTGGGAAGACATTCCTAGCCAAGGGTATAGTTCCACAAGAGCCTTCAGATATTTGGGAAGAAATATGCACAAGTTTGCATTGGGATCGAGGCGGAAGACCTTATGAGGGATGGATACAGTGTTTACTGATGACGTTACTTGGTAGTCTACATGATGCTCCTTGTGTCGATACTATGCAGAGTAGCGGTGGATGCATTTTGATCTCTGCAATTCTCAGATTGATTTGGGACCCTGGGATTACAGTGACTGACAGTTTAGTGATTGCTAGAGGGTGCTTTCAAGAGGTCTCTAGTGATGGTACCGTACAGTGCCGTGTTTTGAGTAGAGGGTGCTACAGATCTCCTAGGATAATTTGGGACCCTGGGATCATCCCTGGATTTAGTTGGTTTAGTTGATTGATTGTGGATTTGCGTTGGCATTGCTTGAGGACAAGCAATCTTTGGCGAGGGAGGACTGTAATGTTCCCAAAGGTGACATGCATGCAAACCCTAAAAGTGACATGCATGCAAACCCTAAAAGTGACATGCATGACATCTAAGCATTATTTAATGATGCATGCACTCAATTAAGTCTCCATGCGCATGCATGCAAGTCAACTGCAAATTAGAAGTTAAAGTGACCTAATTAGGTCAAAAGTTAGGGTTTTCACAGTTGAAAGTTATAAAAGTAAGATAAAGTGAATGGAGACTTTACTTTGGATTATGATTATTTTGGGAGCTCTTGGATAGTAGCACAGCGTGCAACACAGCAGTTGGGGTTGGAGACGGAGTCTTCAGCTAACAGGATTTCGGCAGTGAAACATCTGTCCTAGTCTTATTCCGGGTAAGCCATACAGGTTTACCACTTGTTCTTTAGTCATTCATCAGTTATCTAGTACATGGCATAGATCGTTGCAGGGACACGTGTGCAGCCGTAAGGGGGGGTTTTCAGCCAGAAAGCCCTAATCAGTTGTTGGGCCTTCAGATCTCAGTTTCCTTTCGAAACTCAGGCACCATTCTCATCATCAGCTTCATACTCCAGCACCTGGTGATTATCAGATCCATCAGGGCTCATCCGAAGCAGTTATTAGCAGTTTCGGGGTTCCAGGGCGTGAGAAGCTGCCTCTCTGAAGCAATTCGCTACCCTGCCTAGAGGTCTCAAAACCTCCGCATGCATCAGGCATTCTCTCCGGCACTGAAAACCTATCGACCCGACAAATTCGCAGTTCCATCGGACACCTCCTTCCTTGAGGGCATCACCCTTTTCTGACTGGGGCGTCTTGTTGCTAGGGTTCACCTGGAGCAAAGGAGATCCACCTTTTTCCGATCCAGTATCCGGTGCTTGCATACTTTCTCCGGAGCAATTCAGCCGGCTTATCAGTGGTAAGTGTTCATTCTATATCGCAAACCCTAACCCTAATTTTTCCTATAAAATAGGGATTTTTGCTTGGCAATTTGTGTGCCCCATTGTATCAGCATAATTGTATGGAAATAGAAAATATCGGGATTTGGGATATTACAGGATCTCATCCATAGATCCATCGGGAGGGTTAGGGATTTCGCTTAGCCAATAAACTTAAAAGGAGATTTGGTGGAGAGAACACATACACACAAGTACACAAACAGGATTCAGGAAGAGAGAAGTCATACGGAAGAGTTTGCAAAAAAGACAGAGGAGCAGCTGCACAATTGGTTCACTGAGACTGAGCAAGAGACCGTACATATCACACAGAGGGGCAGCATGACATGCAGCAAGGGCACTGTACAGCTGTCATACAGACCATACGGATCCATACTGCTGATATCAGCAACTGTACGGAATCCATACAGTAGGTTGTACTGTTGACGCAGGGTCGTTCAGCTAGGTCGTACAACTGCGCAGAGTAGCAGTGCCTTACTGTTGGGTTGCTCGGTGATTTGCCGAGGTTTTCAGTTTTTCAGGTTGGATGTATTTTACTTGCTAGTTGTAAAAGTTCCATATCTTGATAATATAAATTATATATCTGATTGTTGCGCTGGTTTTCCCATCTTGGGTTTTTTCGGGGGTTTCCATACCCAAAATATCTGTGTCTATATTGTGATGTGATGTTGTGAATGTTTCTCAGTTATTTATAATCCGCTGCATACTAGTAAAGAAGTTCATGTGTGGTTATTTCAGTAAACAATTTAAATATACTATTTTAGCCCTAGTTTGAGCTTTGAAGAAAAATTTACAATTTCTCTCTTTTGGCATGTGTGGGGGCATTCTACTGGCTTACAGAAGGGGCCCTCCCCTTCCTTATGGATTGGGTACTTTTGTGAACACTTGTTCTCGAGTTGGATGCTCCCAATTTGTATTGATGGTCTCCTTCGTTCATGGATTAATGAGTTGGCATGGATGTTGGGGTTTGGTTGAAGTGGACATTCATTGCACATTTGTTGAGGTTGTTCCCCACTTGATGGAGAATTGCACATAGATCTACTTGTTGGTTAAGGGTTTGGACCTGTTACCCTCCATATTCTTTGTTGTGAACCCTACCAGATGTGCCAAAGAGGGGGTTCCTTTTCGCCATTGTAAAAGGCCAAGTTGGGGCTTATTTATGTAAAAGTGTTGGTTTATCAAGGCTCATGACCCTTGGTCTAGTCATGGCAAGTCCTCTTGGTTCTCATTTCAAGGAGTGTTGGCCTTGTGACTTTGTTGACTACCTAGTACCCCTTGATGGGTGGAGGTCCCTCATCATGTTGGATATTTATGCCTTGGGTGGGTGTTTCGGTGCACCTTGGGATGAATCCATTAGGAGTAAGGACACATTGCTTGGGGATCCTAGACACATGTATGTTTTATGCTTTGTAGAGGCAATTGCGCTTGGAAGGGTTGCCATACCTGCCTTAGCACACCTCATGGATACCCCCTTGGGCCCTTGGACCTATTTTTGTTGTATCATCCCTCCCTCTTGGTCGTCTTGGTCTTGAAGAACAAATCACCCACCTTCCAAGCAAGCTAAAAGAGGTCGTACCAACCTAAGAAGGAGGGCGTTGAGGGAAAAAGACAAACGTTGGGGTTAGATGAGGCATGACATCCTCCTTCCAAGCTCAACTCATCATCAAATTGAAGCATTTCATCTTATTTTATCATTATTTTATGTTTTATGAGGTTTAGTACTTGGGATGTGCATGACAAACCTAAAAATTCATTATAATGCATTTAAAAGACAAATTAGGTTGGTCAGCTTAAAGGAGGATTAAGTTAGGCTTTTCAAGTATAAATAAGGCAACTCCTCCTCGTTTTTAATCAAGATCATGGGATCAAACGTGACTGAAATTTTATTTCTTCTTGTGTATATGAGCAACTGAAGTGCTGAGCACCTCATTTCTTGGCAATTTCTAGGGTTTTCAAGGATCAAAGTTGATGTTTGAGGTTTCTTTACTATCTTTCAAGGGTATTCCAAGGTGAAAGGACTCTTGAGGCATTTTTCTCTTCTCCTTTTGCTGTCAATTGTGGTAAGATCTTTAAATCTCGTCTTTCATTGTAAGAGGCATCCAAGGTAGGAGTAATTTAGGGTTTTATGCATAATAGTCTCGTCATGTAAGTGATACATCCCTCTTGAAGGGTCTTTGTTGTTTGGGCATTGGCATTTTTCTTTGCCCTAAGTAGGTCAAAGCTAACACAACCTAGGGTTCCTTAGCTTTACCATAGTTCATTCAAAAATTAAATTGTCAATTCTTAGCAGAATGTTAACAATGATTTCTCAATGCCCGAAAGGAATAAGAATTGGATCTAATTCTCCAATCTTCACCAGAAACCTCTTTTTACAAAATTCTTGAATTATATATTGGAAAAAATAAAAATAAAATAAAATAAAAATAGAAAAAACCCAAAAATCAAATATTTTTATAAAATTCAAAAATATTTATTTTTTGTCGTCGTAATTAGTTTACAGGCAAAATTCCAAGGTTTCCTATGGTTATTTATTTCAACAATATTTAAATTATGCAAAAAATCCATAAAAATATTAAAAAAATCCCACAAAAAGTGTATTTTACAGCTGTTGGAGGCCTACTCTAGGTTGATGTCAACTGTAGAGAAGGTAACATCAATATTTAGGGTTGGATGCATCCCTAGTGTAGGTTGGTTGAAGTGTTTTGTAGGTACATATTTCATCAAAAGACAATCCCTAGTGACTGGAAAAGGTCCCTACTTCATCTCCAAGTCTCAGGGTTTGACCTAGGAGCATTTTGAAGTTCCAAATCAAGCCTTCCAACCGTTATTGCAAGTAATTGCAAATGTGAAGTTGAAATCAGTCCCAGACAACATTCATCCGTCAAAGCAAGTGCGCCCCACGGGGATTGAGCCTCCTTTGGGTGGTGATTGTCGAGAGGTACTTTTCGGGTTGTTTCCATGATTTATTTTGGGGTTTTTGCAAGTTTATGTTGTTAGTTTTTACTACAGAGAATTGATCCATCTTATTATCCAACGAGTACAAAGTTAATTTTACCCTAAACCCTTCCTAGTCATTAAGTGTTTATTGAATATCTTGTTGACTCCATTAAGGCATTGATGTACTTGTTGTCGCATAATTCGCACCTCGAGTAACGTGGCAGAAATCTTCAAGCCTCTAGGTTTGACCTTGGGGGCAAGCTCAAGCCAAGTGTTGTCACTTGATACTTGGCTCTCCCATCTAGGCCAACTCCTAGCGAAGCCAAGGGGGGTGGTCCCTATGAAAAGTAAAATCTAAGGTTTTTACTCTACGAAAGAAATGATTGATTCTAGGAATTAATGTGAAATGAATTAAAACCTTAACAATGAGTTACTAAAAATGAATTATAATAACAACAACATTGATAATTCAAACACCATTCATGACAATATGCGGAAATTGATTTAACCTTAAAAATGTGGAAGACCAGTGCCAATTGAATATGGAGTGCTTGTGTATAAGGGTTGTTGTTGTGGTCTCAGTGAAAGTATTGTAGTGTCTCGTTGGTAAGTTTTAAGATTTATTAGATGAGTTGATTAAGGGGTGGGTTAATTGTTGGTCGATTTTATTAATCTGGTAATTATCTAGATAATTAGCAAGGACGGGGATTCCCAATATACCACAAAGGTACAGGGAATATGTCCAAACTCACAAAGTGTGGTAGCACACGAGGAAATGTGGGATGAATGGAGTCACGGGGGGATGTTCAACACTACACCAACAAGGATGTAGCCTAAGGGGCCCCGCGGTCGCTTTTCAGTAGTTCCCACTTCCTTTGTACAATTTCCCCACACTAAGCAAAACACAACGGTGGATTTTCGTTGTTCAAGGATATTAATTAAAAGTTAAACTAATTACCAACCACCTAAATCCTTTTCTGATACAACCAACTGTTCAGACGAAGTTGTAGTGGAAGTAGAGCATACGAGGATGAAGGCCTTGTAAGTTTTAAATATTTTTTTAACAAGATTTTTCTAATTAAAAAATGTAACTCCCAAGAACCTCTTTCCAGATTCAGTACTTGGGCAAGCCCTTATCCATGAACCTGTACTCGAGAAAGCAAGGAAGTTTATTTTAAACTTGAGTGCAAAAAATAAAATTTTCTAATTACTACACTACTCAAATCTTTTCCCTTTCAGTACTTCGGTATAGCGCAGTGGGTTAGTATTCGAATTACTTTGCAAAATAAAGCATAAACATAAAAAAACGAAAGAAACTAGCTAAAAATCACAAATCACAAAAAAGGTGTATCGACACGGATCCCCCCAGGGGGGATGAGGAGTGGGCTATGATGAGCCTACTCTAAAATTATTTTAATTTTTACAATGATTAAATAATGCACTTTGGTCCACAAATAGGGATCCAAAGGCTTACAACAACAAAAAAGAAAATATTTTTTTGGAAGGGGAACTCCGTTGAGCTCTTAATGGTTCATTTTCCAGCAAAATGGACAAAGTTTCCTTCTCCTTTTTGTAATACCTGCAAAAAATCAGCAAGCTATTAAATACAAAAGATGCTCAAAAAGACTTTAAGAGTGTCTTCGAACAATCTCCAAAAAAAAATTCTTAAAAAAAATTCTAAGTAAAACTAGCTGAAAATGACTAAGGCAAGCTAGGAAGCTTTCCTTCTTAGGATCTTTGCTTTCCTTCTTAAAGAGATTGGAAAGAAAAATCTCAAGAACTATATGCCAAATAAATAAAATGAAGGCTCTTTGATCTTCTTAACCAAGTACTTTTAGATTTTAACTTTAAACTTGCAAGAAGAAGGCTAAATCTAACGTTTTGAATAATAACTTTTAATTACTCAAATAGATCTAGATTTGGGAATTTAAATCTACTTTAGATATGTCTTTGAAATGTAGATCTAAGCAAAGTAACAATAACCAAAGCAAACTTGACAATTTTGGATCAAGAAGTGATAGAACCAGATGGAGCAAGAAGTAGAAAAGGGATGGTGACGCCTCCTTTGGTGAGATCAGAGGGATGATGCTTCTTTTTTTTAAATTACTGGAGAAGAGGGAGAGCCCACTCACTCATCAAATGCTTCAGCTCAGGTTTCCTATAAAATACCTTCAACAAAATATAAAGGAAATTAAAAGCACCTGTGTGAAATGATAGCAAGACAAGCAATGTTATAGATCCAAAAAAAGAAATCACATAACACTTGATAGTCTCATATATTCCACGGTAAGAAGTAACCTAACAAGAATCACTTCCTATTCTTACCGAAATGTAAATTTCCTTACGAAGACAAGTAATCCCAACAATTGCAAAATATGAAAGGAGTTGATACAGATTGCCCCAATGATTTAGCATAAAGACAACATCAACCTCTGGCCTCACTGTCACTTCTTAACTGTTGAACCTCTTTAGGTCTGTTCACATACAATCCATATTACCCAAAGAGAGAGGTTTATTTCAGTGCATCATAAGTAACCCTCTGCACCAATGCTTCCATGCAAATCCTTCAACAAGTTTTCATTCCTTGATCTTACATGTGGACTCGTGTTTATTTATTGCATATAAACAATCAAATCTATATTCTTTTATGAAACAAAACCATGGACTTAGCTTGGATCAAAATACCTTATCAAAATATTTCCACATATGACTGTATTGTGCCAACCTTGATTGTCAAGAGGACAGTCTGAGGAATCTTGTCTGAGTTGTGACTATACTTGACCGGACTCAGAGATTTGTAGAAACATTTGAAAGCATCATGTGTATATCTCTTTTTACTGTCTTTTTTCTGCATTTTGATACTTTGAAAGAGGGATCAACTTACTTGTCTACTGTAGCTTCCTCTGACTTTAAGCCTTACAAACCTGAGAGCAAGATGACCTAAATATTTCCATTACTAAACTCTTGACCAAGAAAATCAGATCTGAAGATGTCGTTGACTTTAGAGGTAGGCTGTTGACTGTTGTTTGACTGATTAGATGTCCAACATTGCTGTAGTGGCTGAGAGGAGCCCTCAGATGGCTGTGACCTGCTGAGAGACAACCCAATGAGGCTACGTCCTGCTTGGGGAGGTTGAAACATGCCCTAGAGGGCTGTGATCTGCTGAGAAAGGCTACTGTAGGGCTGAGGATGCCTCAGAGGATTATATACCCGAAATTCAGAGAATGATCAAATTTGAAACTTGTCCTTTACAAATGAGAACGTTAGGCTGCTATTTATACACATTTCCCATAATAATTTTTACTTAGCCAACCTGCTATATATATATATATATATATATCTTTATATTTTTTATTTAATAATTAAAAAATTATCTTCCAAAGTTGGGCCGACTTGTTGTAATTTTTATTCAAATTTTGACCCCCTATTTGACTGGGCCAACATGTCATCATATGTAAGGGGCTGTTATAAGATTATTTTGTTTTAAAATAATTAAAATTATTTCCCCCCTTTTAGGAACCGACCTATCAACCTTTGCTTTAAATTCACTTCAATCTTATTTATGTTGGATCAATTTGTATATTCACCATTCACCAAAATGCTTGGCTTGAGAAGGGCTGCCACGTTAGATATCTTGTTCAAGAATCTTCAATAAAGGGCTGCTCCTATCATTAACAAGGCCTCATCATCATCATAGAGAACAAGCAAGGTCTTCAATGCCATATTCATCAAGTGGTTCAAACACCATGCAAGATTGTGTGCTTGTTGACAAGGGCTGCCACGTCAACCACCGTGGGCTTCTCCATATCTTCATTTCTTCAAGGAGTTCTTTACATGTGGACTTCAACAACAACATGATCACCAAAGTCTTCATCAAGCTTGTGGGCATGAGTTCAAGAGTCCTACACACACTTCAAGAGCTTCAAAAGAAATGTCAAATCAAACCATCACCAAGCAACAAGCATGCCATATCAAGACTTCAAGCTCTAAGTTGCCATATGCAAGGGCATCATATACTATGACCATGGGCTCCATATCATCAAATGCAACATCAATCTCCAACAAACCATCAAACCACCATATCTTCAACAAATGACCACAGAATGGGCCATTTGCACACACCAATTGTGAATAGGCTCCAATACCCAAGCCACCACATGCAAGGGTGTCATCATAACTAATATGACTACATCATTAATACCATGTCATCATACAAGCCATGTCATCATGTCCTTGGTTTCTCCTTTGTCATTAATGACCTCCTTTGCCATCAATGGCAATCATGCTCAACAGACATCATATAATAACAGTATATAGTATAGTACAACATCAAGCAATACATCATCATCATAGTACATCACCTGACATGGTATAGTAGTAGAACAAGGCATAAGAAATAACATCATCTCATGATCATCACGTCACTCATATCACATAGAAGCCCCATAAGCAGAAAAAGAAAATGGGCCACAACAATCTAGAATACGTCAATGGGCAGGGAGAAAGCAAAGAAAAAATGAGTGGCATTATCCTCATACAGTATGAGGCATAACAATACAAATGCTATAAAATAATTAAACTCACATATACTAATAGTCATAATACTTATACCCAATCAACTTATGTATAGAAGACCTTAAATAAACAGTACAAATATTGACTATCTCTCATTAGTTTCATTAAAAACATAGAATATAACTAAATGACTTACATGTTTGCTTGAAAACATGATTCACCTTAAGATATTGTTATTTGACATGCATAGGGAAATGGAGATAAGAGAGAAATGTCGATAGCAAAATTTATATACCCACTTTTTTTCCAACCTCTTCTCACAAATGAAAAAAAATAAGGCTTCGCATTCGTTTTCAAGTTCCTTATATCATCTCACATAACTAGTACCCATACCTGTCACTATTAATTCTTAGAGCAACTTCATTCCTTGACTTCTCTAAATGAGCTAGCATTTCTTCAGTTGCTTCAAGTGCTCTCTTAGAAACATCTAAGAATAAGATAAAAGAATTTGTCAAGGAAAAGGGTGCAATCTTTTTAAGGGTCTAATCACAATAAATATAAGGAGATGGAGATCAAACAATTTCTAAACTCTCAAAAATAAATCATTTCCCATTGTTGTTCTACATCTTAAAATGCATACAACAATATCTCAAGGCAGTGAAATTCATATATAAGTATCATTAAACCTCCATTTTGGTTGATTCAAATTAATGAAAAGGAAGCAAAAAATAAAATAAAGATGTTTTTTAAAGAACATAATCATGTATCTCTCTTTCAAAACATACAAAGATTTTACATTAGTGACTAAACAAAAATGAAATAAGGGCTAATCTTATACACCTATACTTTCTATTACAATGCATGCTCTAATTATTGGATAAATAGAGTTTGTCTTCAAATAAAACCATTCCATATTACATGGAAGGACATTGTCAAGTTAAGTGGATAGGTACATATTATATTCAATGTATTTGTCGATAGGAAACTAAACACTAATGCAAAACTAACCTTTGTTGTCTTTAATTTGATTAAAGAGAGCTTAGATATTAAATAAAGGTGGAAAAATATTCTTAGAAAAAATTCCCTCAATGAGCTATAGGAAGGGCTGCTACATTGTTTCTCAAACCTAAAACATAAGAACAAAGCAAAAGGAGATAGTTGTGAAGGTTAGTGTGCAAATTGTACCTACTCAATCAATTATGGAAATGTGATGCTCAAGTCATGGAATTTTCTATGCAATCAACAACCAAGCACCTTTAAAAAAAGTAATATGGCCATCTCCTAAGCCTCCAAATGGCGATCCCACTCCATAAGTCAGTGTTCCATGTCTTCATTACTACCACATCAAACAAATAAGTATCTTGACATAACTTTACACCACACCATATAACCACATGCACATCATGATTAGTTTTAGTGCCTTAGAGACTATTAGCTCCAGAACCTACACTTCAGGTGGTAAAACCTTAAAACATAAGTGCAACCCCGAGGGAACTTAGAGGGGCTACCCATTGCCACCTCAGTAACTCCCTCTCCAAATTTTGGTTGGCTCTTTTCCAACACACTAGTTAAGAAGTGTTATATAATGAAGAGAGCAAGTTATATGAATGGTTAAGACAAGTAAAGTTGTTACACATGCTAAAATAGCCTTAATTTGTTATTAGATGATGTAGAAATAAACTTATGGGGGGCTGCCAATGCCACTCTCAAATAATACTATGAGGGTGTATCCTATAATGAAGTGTTAACCCAACAAAAACTCTTACTAGATAATAGATGTAAAATAACACATTTAGAAATCAGGCATCAAAGGAGATTAAATAGGAAAATCCCTCACATTAAACCCTTCCAAGATGGTAGATATATCCTTCCCCTTGGCCTCTTAAGCATATGTTTACAAGTAATCTCTGGCATACATCAACAACAACTAGAAACAATAACAGTAGCTTCACATTAAATAGAAAGAACTTTCATGCCTCCATTATATCCTCCACATGATATACAATAATGTTCAAAGAGGAGAGAAATCCTCTCAAATCCAACTGTTATCACATATATAGTAGTCGGGCTACCATATTCTATTTTTCAGATACAGTACAATTGTATGCCAGATCTCTTACATATGAGATGTTGAGATGAGCAGTTTTGACGAATCATTATTTTACTTGTGGACTATTGTACTCTCCCATGTCAGGACTGAGTCTCAGGACACTCAGATTTGAGGACTGATGTAGACATTTAGTCATTTGCAAAGCAGTTATTGATGCCTAAATTTATATCAGTACTTTCTCATTGGACAGATGATGGTTTAGGTGGATTATACGCATGATTATGACTCAGCTTTTATTATATTGTGTTATGGTTATCATTGCTCTTATACTCATTTTGTGAAATGTATTAAGATGTAGTGTCATGATCTGGCGGTCATAATTATATGTACTTGGATGTATCTGTATTAAGCATTGATGTCCCTACTTAGACTTGGAAGTTCTTGATCTATACTCATTGGTTTCACCCTCCTTAGGGAGAATAGAGGTAGTCATTCCCACCATTGTTTTGGCTTGCTAGTGTTGGCTTCATCTTTCACTGTCTCCACCCATCCATTACCTTCCAGTTTTGTTCTAACCTGACTTACTACTTGGCTTATGGCATGGAGGACCTTTCCCCACTAGAACCCTTGTTGGACAAGCCTCCCTGTTTATTTTGTGCCTCAACTCTGAGTTGGTGACAGAATTTGCCTTTGGTGAGTTGGATTGTATGCCTAAATCATTCTGGTCGGTTGTACCGATGTTTGGCACTGTGCAGAACTCCCCCTGGTCACTTGAGATGTTGTTAGCTAAAATTGAAAGCTCATGTACTACTTGTGTTGGAAAATGATATATATACGCCCATGGAAAATAAAAAATGTGCTAAACTATGTTTCTTAACATTTGTGAAAAAGGGCAAGAGCAATGAAATGCTAAAAAATACCCCTCGAAGGGTATAAGAAAAGGTCCAAAAAAGCAATAGTTAAATATATGTTATATCCTAATATTGATGACCTTATAAATTTGAATATGTCCCGGATGAAAGCTGTGATTAGCTGTGCTTTTAAGCACTGGTGAGGTCCCAAAGGGTCATATAGGCCAAAAAGGCCATGGAAATAAAATTGATGGTCCTAATGAATTTGGATCAAACTTGATGTAGACATGATGCCTAAGTTGATTAAGCACTCTCTAAAAAACTCAACCATTTGTGAGGCACTGCCATTCCCTATGTTGTTGTTTGTCCGACATGTGGTTATAGTGAGTATTCCCCTTCCATATGCAAAGTGTCATGATGTTAAGTAAGAAGTCACCCTTTGCCCTAGCCTTATCAATTTCAGCCTTCACCCTTCACTAGCAAATTGACTACAACTATGAAGTGAGTATAGTCCTGAAAGTCTAGTCTGAGTAATAATAACTAAAAACCCTATATATGTATTTGGTTGATGTACCGCCAGTGAAATGACTGCGACTTGTTGTGATTGTTACTTAAATGATTTGTAGAGCATGTCTTATAGCACTTGCAGCAGATGGATGATAGTCTGAGTTATATTATTGGTATCGGGTCATTTACAAGTGATTATATTGTCTATTGGATATTGTTGATGATCTGGCAGAAACCTGGAAAGGGTATGAGTATACACCCTGAATAGATTTGGACTCTCTGAGTCTAATGAGACAGTTTATTTTCAGTTTCGGGCACCTTGCAGAGATGGTCAGGCTCATTTTACTCTTTTGATGCAGTTTTGCTTCACAGGATGATGTGTCTGAGCAGGGAGATGTTTTTATTGGATCTCCTAGGGCGATGTATGGGGCATAGAGGGTGCAACCACTTGATTGTACCATGGTACCCCCATCCCAGAGAGCTTGGTGGGCTCAATTTGACAACGCAGGCACCCTAGGAGGTTGTTTTGACAGGTTCACATTTCCCGAGGCAGATTAAAAAATGATTAAATGGCTATTGAAGAAATTGATTTGGGCTACTGAGGCAAAGAAATGACATGGGATGAGTCATGATGATGAGTGTGATGTCCTCCGCACCTTCTCCAGTAGTTGCAAAACCTGATTGGGCCCACACCTATTTTTTGGGCATTTTATTATATTTTCTGGAGCTTTTGGGAGGCTCACGATTTCCTCAAGGAGGTACAAAGTCAAAGAATTAAAATATTATATTATTTTATTATGACATGGGGCACCCATAGGGAGTTAGTTAATACTCCATGGACCCACCATGTGCTTCATTTATTTTCTTGTTGAGTGGGGTACCCTCTGTATGGGTGATTTAGTCCACTTTGGTACTTTATGGTTATATTGATCCATGTATTGTATGTTGAGCTCATCTCAACCATTGATTAGAATATTTTATCTTTTAATCTTAGCCACTTGTTTTGAAAGTGGTTAGGATTTTGGTTCTCTCATTTCTATTTAAAGGAGAGAGCTTCTCATTTGTAAAGGGTCTTTGGCTCTTGGATCTGATTAATAGAAATATTTTTTGTGGATATTTTCTAGATCTGCTTTGCATATGATGTTCTTCGATGGTGATTGGAAAGTCTTTTGCTTCCTAGAATTCGGGAAATTGTTATGAGATCTATATTTTTTTTGGGATCATTGTCTTGTCTATAGGAGGACGACTTCAACTTGGGCGTTTTTGAAGGGGGACCTCAACTCGCTTGGATTGTCTTCATTTTTTATCAGGGAGTTTTTATTAGTGCTGTTGTGACCTATGATTTCTTCTTGCTATTTTTCTGCAGCATATAGCTTCTTTCTCATGTCACAGCAAATCTGATATGGTTGACATTTGTTGTGCAGGAGAGAGGGCGCATATACTGGACATAGAACTCGTTTCAATCTTCTCAAATTGATCGGGATGGCAGGGATCATCATCATCAAGGCATCTACAAGCATTTCCAGGTAAGATCTAACAGGTAAGTCTCTTCTCTTTCAGATCTAAATCCATTGTACCTGCTTTTCTCCAATTTTTCTGAAAAACTCCTAAATAATAAAAAATCGAAAAAATATTTAATCGGTGAACCGCCTAATCTTTGAACAAACCATTTCTGGGTTTTGTAGATCAGACCTCCCCCTCACTGAATCATCCTCAATGCTGCCCTAATTATGACTGGTTTGCCCTAGATCTGACTTTCTGACTGCTCAAACCCTAGCGCCCCACTGAAAATTTGACCTTCTCCAGAGTTGACTTTTTCCGGAAAATAATTACATGGGTGTGTAGATCAGGTCTTCCTCATTCCAGAACACCCCCAACGCTGAGCTAGTTCCTGCCAGGTAGCCCTAGATCTGAAAAACTGACTTTCAGCCTCCCTCATCAGATTTTGACTTTTCCAGATCTGATCTTTCCTGAAATTTTCTGACTTGGGTTTGTAGATTGGGCCATCCTGATCTGATTTCCACTCCAATGCTGAGCTGATAGTCTCCTGGTGGCTCTAGATCTGCAGATCTTCCTCTCCAAACCCTAGGAGTAGCCCTCCTTCTATTGATTTCCCTGTGACCTGAATCTTCTGGGCCAAATCCTTTTTTGGGTCCATAGATCAAGGCATATCCCAGGTGGGTTCACCTAAACATTGTGCTGATACTGACTCCATTACCCAAGGCTGAACAAGCACTGATCTCCAAGCATAGCACTAGCCCCTTTCTGACCTCTTTCCCCTGAAAGTTGACCTCTCCTTGATAACTCGGGTAACCTGGCATTTCATATCTTTCACTGAGTCTATCTCTTTGGTACTAGACAGTCCCAACTATGTCCTTACTCACCCTGTCTTAGTTACGTTTCCCAAGACAGTGGTTATCTTCATCAGTTGCTTGTACCTCAACCCTAGATCTAGTATTTCCCCCCATAGGTCACTTTGGATCAACCCTCATATGACTGAAGCTCTCATCCAAAGCCCAAGTCCATTTACTACTATCATCCATAGATCTAGAGTTTCTGATTACCTTACACCTTACGTTCCTCAAGCCATACTTGATCTGATCTGGTGTCTAGGTCTGATCTCTCCTGTCGGGAGTAGATCTGGGTCTCCCCCGTTGTTTTCTTGGACTTAGACAACATAAAGTGAAGACTTCCTTGATTGGCGTGACAACCATCCATTTGGAAGTCTAGGCAGTCTTGGTTCCACCTCCTTAGTTGCTTGCCCCTCTACCATCCATCCTGAATCCACCTCACACAGGAAACTACAAGGTTGGTGATAACATTTTGGCGTTGTTGTTGGGGAGGTAGTGGCCTACCTTGGTTCAACATACCTCACCTTTCCCTACAACATATTTTTTATTGGTGAATTACTTGTGTGGTTCACCTGGCGACTCCACCTTGCGACTCCACTGAGGACCGTACCGAACGTATTAATCTTAAGTTCCTAGAACATACCATTCTTCACAATGAACTCGAATTTATTTGTCCAATTTTTCAACGAAATCAAGGAAAATCAAACCAAGCTTAAAAGGCAACTTCTATCTCGTCTGGACTTCTCTGAAATCTATGAGGCACCTCATTCTATGCCAAAAAGATACATTAAAGGGCTGCCTCGTTTCTTTGCAAATTCAACCGAATCAATTGAAAGCCACTTGGATGCTTGTTGGTGTTATATCAAATCCATGGGCGCAGAACATGAAGATGTCTATATGCGAGCCCTTTGTGAATCCTTAGGAGGTAATGCCAATTATTGGTTATACACGTTAGCACCAGAATCCATCACCGGATACGACATGTTTATCGATTTATTAAGAAAAGAATGGGGTGAAAGCATTGATGAATCCATACATCCAAATAATGATTGTGTTGTTGAAGATCAATCTGATAAAGATAATCAGGATAACCATAATGAGGTAACTGACGATATTCCTCATCAAAATGATTCCTCCTCTCCCGATCCAATAGTGGACATGCCTTTGAATGACTCTTCGATGCAAGAGAGTGACGATGATCAAATCTCGACCTTTCAGGATTATGACCTTGATATTGATATAGAAGGGGAACTTATTAAAATCTTGTCATCATTAGCTCAGGAAGGCGAACAAAATGATCACTATCAAGAAACATCTTTAATTGAGCCTTCCATTGGTGAGGTCATTCAAGAGCTTTTAAAAGAGCAACTCCATAGTCATTGCATAATTGATGATAATTTGAGTCAGTATCCAACCTATCTGAATCTGGATTCAAACCTTGATCATATCACTGCAGAAGAAGAAAAGGTTGAAATTAATCAAACTTATGTTGAAGAACAATCTTGTGGTCATAGTGTGATTGAAGAGCATGCCTATAAGAGGGATAGGGAAATTAAAACCGAACTTATTGATGTTTTTCGTTATCTAGAGTTTAAAGAAGAACAATCACATGATGATACGATTGTAAGTGAACTTGATCAAGAACATTGCAATGACGATCCTTGTCCTGATAGTATCAATAGAATTCTTCATCCAATCCTTAATCAGAATATGTTGGCTCAATGTGTGGATACTGACCTTGTTTCGAATCTTGAAATCACTCATGGAATTGATTTAAAAGCTCTTTCTTCTCATCAAATTCTGAGATCAATTATTCCAAGTCTGGGAGAAAATTGTCAATCCACCCTCCCCTCCCAACTCTTCAAGTCTTCTTGTATGGGTTTGTCTTTTATTCAAGTTGTTACTTTCGAAATCTTTTATCAGGAATTTAAGCATTATCACGAAATTGGGGAAAAGGCACTTCATGTCTCTTCTCAGTCATCCGTAATGAATAATTTTTTTCAATTTGTAAATCTGTATTATGGATGGTTGGAGGAGGTGTATAAAGATCAATTTCATCTTTTCTCCATTTTTAAACAACAAATGGGCATGATCTCATTCATGGTTTCATTACATTACAACTTGTCCCCATTTGATTTTCCATTTCTTCTGGAGTGAATAGAATTGAATGTCCTAGTAAGGTAGATGAGAAAACAAAGAACTGTTTGGAATGGTTGAATCATGAGTCATATTGTCTCTTTCCATCAAGAGCGTGCTTGCATACTTCTTATGATCCTGTCAGTATCTGGATGGATGAGTTTCTAGAAATTCAATTTCATCCTTGGCATGATTTCATTCCAAATCTTTCTTTGAATTTCAAACAACAAGTTAGAGTGGTTTCAATTTTCATATACATTACTTTAAAACCATCTCTGGCTTGTTGGGCCATTAACTGTAAAGAAAGCTCAATGGATTTGTTCAACAGATGGTTGCATTGGATTTATGATTTTACCTAACAATTGTCTAAATTGATTAGAGTAGGGTAGGTAGGACCTGAATAAGCCCTTGTTGGGTAGTAGTGTAGCTTGTCAGTCTTGCACCTTTTGCATCTTTGTTTGAAGCTCACCTTTGAAGCTCTTAGTGTAGATTTGATTTCTGCAAAATAAAAATCAAACTTTTATTAAAGGTTATGGTTATAGATTAGATTTATTTCCTGCTTTTCAGTTTCATGCATCTTTATTTTTTCAGTATTTTACATATTATCCACATATCGTTCTGACGATCGGTCTGTGAGTTTGGTATAGCTCTGGACATGCTGCAGGTAGTCAGTGACATTTGGTATCGGTTGCAGAGCTAGATGGACTGATCGAGGATGCGAGAAGCAAAGTACGAGGACCAGAGATTCTGAGGTTCTCAAGCGCTCTTTTAAGCATAGCATTTGTCCTAGCTGGAGCCAGATGTTATCACATATATAATAGCCGGGCTACCATATTCTATTTTTCAGATACAGTACATTTTTATGCCAGATTTCTTACATATGAGATGCTGAGATGAGCAGTTTTGATGGATCATNTATAATAGCCGGGCTACCATATTCTATTTTTCAGATACAGTACATTTTTATGCCAGATTTCTTACATATGAGATGCTGAGATGAGCAGTTTTGATGGATCATTATTTAACTTGTGGACTATTGTACTCTCCCATGTCAGGACTGAGTCTCAGGACACTCAGATTTGAGGACTGATGTAACCATTTAGTCATTTACAGAGCAGTTATTGATGCCCAGATTTATTTCAGTACTTTCTCATTGGATAGATGATGGTTCACATGGATTATATGCATGATTATGACTCAGCTTTTATTATATTGTGTTATGATTATCATTGCTCTTATACTCATTTTGTGACATGTATTAACATGTAGTGTCATGATCTGGCAGTCATAATTATATGGACTTGGATGTATTTGTATTAAGTATTGATGTCCCTACTTAGACTTGGAAGTTCTTGATCTATACTCATTGGTTTCACCCTCCTTAGGGAGAATAGAGGTAGTCATTCCCACCATTGTTTTGGCTTACTAGTGTTGGCTTCATCTTTCACTATCTCCACCCATCCATTACCTTCCAGTTTTGTTCTAACCCGACTTACTACTTGGCTTATGGCATGGAGGACCTTTCCCCACTAGAACCCTTGTTGGACAAGCCTCCCTGTTTATTTTGTGTCTCGGCTCTGAGTTGGTGACAGAATTTGCCTTTGGTGAGTTGGATTGTATGCCTAAATCATTATCGTTGGTTGTCCCGATGTTTGGCACTATGCATAACTCCCCCTGGTCACTTGAGATGTTGTTGGCTAAAACTGAAAGCTCATGTACTACTTGTGTTGGAAAATGATATATATATATGCCCATGGAAAATAAAAAATGTGTTAAACTGTGTTTCTTAACATATGTGAAAAAGGGCAAGAGCAATGAAATGCTAAAAAATACCCCTTGAATGGTATAAGAAAAGGTCCAAAAACGCAATGGTTAAATATATGCTATATCCTAATATTGTTGATTTTTAAATTTAAATATCTCCCAGATGAAAGCTGCGATTAGTTGTGCTTTTAAGCACTGGTGAAGTCCCAAAGGGCCATATAGGCCAAAAAGGCCATGGAAATAAAATTGATGGTCCTAATGAACTTGGATCAAACTTGATGTAGACATGATACCTAAGCTGAATAAGCACTCTCTGAACAACTAAAAATTTTGTGAGGCACTGCCATTCCTGTGTTGTTGTTTCTCCGACATGTGGTTATAGTGAGTATACCCCTTCCATATCCAAAGTGTCATCATGTTAAGTAAGAAGTCACCTGTTGCCCTAGCCTTATCAATTTCAGCCTTCACCCTTCACTAGAAGATTGACTACAACTATGAAGTAAGTATAGTCCTGAAAGTCTAGTCTGAGTAATAATAAATAAAAACCCTATATATGTATTTGGTTGATGTACCGGCAGTGAAATGACTGCTACTTGTTGTGAATGTTACTTAAATGATTTGTAGAGCATGTCTTATAGCACTTGCAACAGATGGATGATAGTCTGAGTTATATTATTGGTATCGAGTCATTTACAGGTGATTATGTTGTCTATTGGATATTGTTGATGATCGGGTAGAGACCTGGAAAGGGTATGAGTATACACCCTGGATGGATTCAAACTCTCTGAGTCTAATGAGACAGTTTATTTTCAGTTCCGGGCACTTGCAGAGATGGACAGGCTCATTTTACTCTTTTGATGCAATTTTGCTTTTGCAGGATGATGTGTCTGAGCAAGGAGATGTTTTTATTGGATCTCCTAGGGCGCTGTATGCGGCATAGGAGGTGCAGCCACTTGATTGTACCATAGTACCCCCATCCCAGAGAGCCTGGTGGGCTCCGTTCAACAACGCAGGCACCCTAGGAGGCTGTTTTGGCAAGTTCACGTTTCTCGAGGCAGATTCAAAAATGATTAAATGGCTATTGAAGAAATCAATTTGGGCTAGTGAAGAAAATAAATGACATGGGATGAGTCATGATGATGAGTGTGATGTCCTCCGCACCTTCTCCAGCAGTTGCAACACCTGATTGGGCCCACACCTATTTTTTGGGCATTTTATTATTATTTTCTAGAGATTTTGGATCAATAGAACCATAAAGTACAATACATGGATCAATATAGCCATAAAGTACCAAAGTAGACTAAATCACCCATAAAGAGGGTACCCCACTCAACAAGAAATAAATGAAGCACATGGTGGGTCCATGGAGTGTTAACTAACTCCCTTTGGGTGCCCCATGGCACAATAAAATAATATTATATTTTAATTTTTTGAATTTGTGCCTCCTTGAGGAATTCGTGAGCCTCCCAAAAGCTCCAGAAAATAATATAAAAATGCCCAAAAAATAGATGTGAGCCCAATCAGGTGGTGCAACTGTTGGAGAAGGTGTGGAGGACATCACACTCATCATCACGACTCATCCCATGTCATTTCCTTGCCTCAGTAGCCCAAATCGATTTCTTCAATAGCCATTTAATCATTTTTTAATCTGCCTTGGGAAATGTGAACCTACCAAAACAGCCTCCTAGGGTGCCTGCATTGTCCAACTAATCCCACCAGGCTTTCTAGGATGGGGGTACTATAGTACAATCAAGTGGTTGCACCCCCTATGCCCCATACAGCGCCCTAGGAGATCCAATAAAAACATTTCCCTGCTCAGACACATCATCCTCTGAAGCAAAACTGCATCAAGGAAGTAAAATGAGCCTGATCATCTCTGCAAGTGCCCGGAACTGAAAACAAACTATCTCATTAGACTCAGAGAGTCCAAATCCATCTAGGGTTTATACTCATACCCCTCTCAGGTCTCTACCTGATCATCAACCATATCCAATAGACAATATAACCATCTGTAAATGACCAGATACCAATAATATAACTCAGACTATCATCCATCTGCTGCAAGTGTTATAAGGCTAAGACATGCTCTACAAATCATTTAAGCAACAATCACAACAAGTAGCAGTCATTTCACTGGCGGTACACCAACCAAATACATATATAAGGTTTTATTTATTATTACTCAGACCAGACTTCAAGACTATACTCACTTCATAGTTGTAGTCAATTTGCTAGTGAAGGGTGAAGGGTGAAATTGACAAGGCTAGGGCAAAGGATGACTTCCTACTTAACATCATGACACTTTGGATATGGAAAGGAAAAATTCAATATTAACACATGCCGGACAAACAACAACACAAGGAATGGCAGTGCCTCACAAATGGTTGATTTGTTCAGAGAGTGCTTATTCAACTTAGGCATCATGTCTACATCAAGTTTGATCCAGTTTCATTAGGACCATCAATTTTATTTCCATGGCCTTTTTGGCCTATATGACCCTTTGGGACTTCACCGGTGCTTAAAAGCACAGCTAATCGCAGCTTTCATCCGAGACATATTCAACTTTATAAGGTCATCAATATTTGGATATAGCATATATTTAACCGTTTCTTTTTGGACCATTTCTTTTACCCTTCAAGGGATATTTTAACATTTCATTGCTCTTGCCCTTTTTTCACATATGTTAAGAAACACAGTTTTAGCATTTTCATTTTCCATGGGCGCATATAAACATTGCCAATACAGGTAATACATAAGCTTTCAGTTTTAGCCAACAACATCTCAAGTGACCAGGGGGAGTTCTGCACAGTGCCAAACATCGAGACAACCGACCAGAATGATTTAGGCATACAATCCAACTCACCAAAGGCAAGTTTTGTCACCAACTCAAAGCCGAGACACAATATAAACAGGGAGGTTTGTCCAACAAAGGTTCTCGCAAGGAAAGGTCCTCCATGCCACAAGTCAAGTAGTAAGTTGGGTTAAAAACAAAACTGGAAGGTAATGGATGGGTGGAGACAGTGAAAGATGAAGCCAACACTAGCAAGCCAAAACAATTGGGGGAATGACTACCTCTATTCTCCCTAAGGAGGGTAAAACCAATGAGTATATATCAGGAACTTCCAAGTCTAAGTAGGGACATCAATACATAATACAAATACATCCAAGTCCATATAATTATGACCGCCAGATCATGACACTACATGTTAATACATATCACAAAGATGAGTATAAGAGCAATGATAATCATAACACAATATAATACAAGCAGAGTCATAATCATGCATATAATCCATCTGAACCATCATATGTCCAATGAGAAAGTGCTGATATAAAATTGGGCATCAATAACTGCTCTGCAATGACTAAATGGCTACATTGGACCTCAAAACTGAGTGTCCTGAGACTCAGTCCTGACATGGGAGAGTACAATAGTCCACAAATAAAATAATGATCCGTCAAAACTACTCATCTCAGCATCTCATATGTAAGAGATCTGGTTGAAAAATGTACTGTATCTAAAAAATAGAATATGGTAGCCCGGCTACGATATATGTGATAACAGAACATAGCCAGGAACCCGATGCCATGGATGACGACTCCCCCATATTTGACGAAGGTGTGGATGATGATTATTGGACATACATTGAGAAGCCCATTTTTTATGTATCAAGAGAAGGGAGTGTTGATTTGGAGACCTTTGGAGATTTTCGCATGGAAGAGGATCATGTAGATTTCTCATATGATCATTCAAAATCACACACAAGAATTAGCAATGAAGACCTGGAGAAGCAATACATTGAAGAGTCAATTTGATACAACCGATGGAAAGTCAGTCTGAACCTACATCTTCACATTCAGAGGTTCATTATGATTTGGAGCAGCTTTGACTTTACACAGAGAGATATCATTTGATAATCCCTTTTGATATGTATGATGGGGTTGTCGATCTGCTTCATCGTACACATATGTACATTCACCCTATCCAGCTTGGATAGAAGAAGCCTACAGAAGCACATGCCAATTTGGGAAGCAATTTGATGAAGTTCTACACCCCTATGATTTCCCATCCTGAATCATCACACAGGTTTGCAATTAGTAAATAAGGTATCCTTGTTTTGGCTGGTAACCAAACACAAGGGAAAAAATTTAAATTTGGATAAAATGTTAAGGTGGTTGCATTGGATTTATCATTTCACATAACATTTTTTTATCTCATGCTTAGAGTAGGAAAATAAGCTCCTTAAAGTGAGCTTTTACTTTCTGCATTTCTTTCCTGTACTTACGAATAATAATCTTTTTTGTTAGTCAAAGTTTCATTTTTCTTTCCAATAATGCAATTTATGGTTCATTGGCTTTTTACAAGATTTTGTGCTACTAAGGTTGGCTTGTCAAGTAGAGATGTTTTTACAGATTATTGAAACCTAAGATTCTATGGTTCTCGCATGCTCTCCTTGCCTAGAGACTAGATCGAGCACACGTCCCGCAGTAGGAGCCAGATGTTACCACCTGAGTTGCATTCAATTGGACTTTCAAGTGAGCCGCCAAAGATGAACAAATACTTGTTCAAATTCAGAATTCCGAATTCCATTCAGGCCTTCCAAGACCCTTTTTTACCACATGTTCATACCTTGCGGGGAAGTTGTAAAAAATGTGCTAGCATGGTTTTTTTGTAAAGAACTTGGCTTCTTAGAGCTTGGTTATAAAGCCGATTATTCCAAGGTGTTTTTTCACTTGTTGATTATGGAATGTTGAATAAGAAATGTATAATTAATGAGTTTCTCACCTGCTCCTCCAAAGCTACAATGGTTGTCTTGGTGCTTAAACCTTGGGAGGTTATTAAAGTTCATGTGTCAATGTCTATGAACATGTTAGACACTATTTTTGAGTCTTATGGACATGTTTTAGGTCCCTCTAGGTTTATTTTTCATTTTTGCAAAAATAAAAATTTCCCATAAAACGGAGATTTTTTAATGTTTTAATTAAAAAAATTGTAAAAGGCATAAAAGTCTGGTCTAGAGGCGGAATTTGGCGTGGAGGTGCTCGTTTTCACACTAAGAGCGTATCCTTTACCCCAAATCTCACTTTTCCTATGTTTCGGATGCTTAAACTATCACTTAAGCATTTGCATGTCTGAGGCAATAAAATGTCAATAAAATGCTAAAGATGACACAAAATGACAAAAAGACAAAGTGAGGAAATCGAGGAAACATGTTTAAATGAGGTGGAAATGTTGTCTCTAATGAGGAGATGACTTCATTAGAAAGCTCATGCTTCATGAGATGTGGCATTGTATGTGTGGGTTGGTGAAACACATGGATGGGGGCGCATCACTCTTATGAGAGTTGGCGCATCCCCTTAGAGTGAAACTCCACTCAAATCTGAGTCATCCCAATGTAACTCGCAATTATCCCAAGCTTTACTCAAAGCTTACTCGACTTCATCTCTAGTGGTGGATGTGTCCCCCCTGGGCCATTTAAGCTATAAATAAAGCATCCCTCTCCCATTCAAGCTAGTTGGAAATATCTGGGAAGAGCTTGCTCATTGTAATCGTTGTTTATCTGAGAAATAAAAGAGAATTTGGAGGTCAATTTGTGTGGTGCCTTTGATGAGTGGATTAATTGTCTTTGAGCTTGATAGAGGTAATCTGTGTTTGATCAATTTGTTTTACTATGTATATAGTCTAGCTTGCTTGAAGGATTGGCATCAATTTTGAAAGATAGATTAAGCAATTTGTTTATTGTTTTAATCTATTAATTATGGATGTTTAGAGATCTCACTGAATGCTTCAATTGTTTATGAATGTTTTCATAGTGATTTATAACTTATGTGCTTCTAGACTTGATCTTTGTTTGCAAGTGTTGTGATGTGCAGGTTTCTTTAAGTGGATGATTGGAAGATCTTGCTTGATCTATCTTCTCTTCTAACATTTTTCTTGCAGATAAAATTCCTCGGTATCCCACAAACGAAGCCTCAATGATCCTCTTTCTCTCCAAGCTCCCCACCTCTCCTTCTCCTTACATTTTGTCTTTTTTGTTCTTGTTCTTTTGAAAAGTAGTAATAGATCTATAGTTTAAATTTCATATTCATAAGTAGATCACTAGTTGCTTGTTTTTCCAAAGATCTAGCTAAAGATTTAAGGTTTTATCATTTATAGCATAGATCTAACCTTTAAGCTTTCTTTCAAGTCATTTGCATTTGCATATCATAAGACTTGATCTGATTAGTTTAGAAAGCTCATTTCATATCCAGCATCTAAGTGCTTAATATTTGTTTGGTATCCTTAAAGAGGAAATAAAGACCCTAAGAAAGCAGCTTTCTAGCTCATTTTCTCAGTTACCTTTACTTAGTTTTGCTCATTTTTACTTAGAAATTTTTCGGCATTTTTTTGACATTTTTTTGAAGACTTTCCCAAAGCACTATTAAAGTGTTTTGCGGTTATTGGAATTTGTACAACTTCAGAAGTTATCCTTATTGTACTTTTATTGCATTTCCTTGTACCTCGTACGAGAAATTATATTGATATAAACCCTTGAAAGAATCAATATAAACCTTGGGGAAGATTACACAACAAAAAGAATAAAAATAAATATTATTCTATCTTCCCCCAAGGGAAGTCAGCCCAGTCAGTTAGACAAGTTCGTCCCATTTAGGGTAAGAGTCACTAATGTAAAGTGTATAAATAGAGAGGCTAGGCGCCTCATTTACTCACTCACTCATCACAAGCAAGTTTGCCTACTCAAGGAGAAGTTCGCAGTGCCAAAGAGAAGCAGTGTTTTCTGGGGTTTTCTCTTGGAGATATTTTCTTCTCTCTCTCTCATTCTTGTATTTTGTTCTCGGAATTTATCATCTCTATATGAAGGTTGTTGAGTTTTCTCAATTGGGTTTCCCAGGATAAACTCTTGTGTTCTTTGTTTTTGTTCTTTGTCTTTCTTCTAGTGATCCTATTGTTCATTGGCAATTATGTTATACTGCCAAAAAACTAATAGCGGCATCTTTAGCTAAAGTTTCTTTGTTGTTTTTGCAGATTTAATGGAAAAAGAGGAGGAAGCTCTGGCAAAATTTCGAAAAATTGAACCATGAGAAGTCTAACGGAGCTCCCATTTCCATAAAAAGTCTTTTTTATGAACTTGTAAGCCTTTGGATCCAAATTATAAGGACCAAAGTGCACTTATTTTAGGATTGTAATAATCTTTAATAAAGTTTTGAGTAGGCTACTAAGAGCCCACTCCCCATCCCCCCTGGGGGGGTCCGCGTCAGTGTGAATTTTCATGGTTTGATTTTTCTTCCTTTAGTTTAGTTTTTTTTTCTTTCTTGTTTAGTTGTTTACTTTACTTTATTTTTTCCCAGAAAAGAAATACTAACCCCACGCATTCCCGAGTTACCTGAAAGGGGAAAGATATTCGTGGTAGGATTAATTAAAAAAACAATTTCTTTTTTGTATTTCTTTTAGCATTTAAAATTAACACGATTGTTTTTTCCCGAGTATCTCGAAAGGGGGAAAGAGATTCTCAATCATGAGTAGTTTGTTAATAAACTTCATTTTTAGTTTTAATAAAATCAACCAAGACTCCTTCCTCGTATGCTCTGCACTAGTGCAGCTCATCTGATCAACTAGTTGTAACTAGAAAGGGATATGAGCGACTAGATTAACAGGAAAATCCACTTAAGTTTTTTTCCTAAGAATTCAGGAGGTCACAAAGGGTGATTACCAGAGAGTCAAGGGGCTACTCCAAGCAGGTTATGGCCCGCCTCGTTGGACACTTGGTAAAACTGCTTTAGCGCTCAGTTCAAGGGAATCTGATTTGTTGGGCCAAACCAAAATTTTACCCACTTCTTAATCAACTCATTAATAAATCTTAAAGTTACCAATGAGATATTGCAATACTTTTACTGAGACTACAGCAGCACCCCTTATACACAAGCACTCCATATTCACTGGCACTAGTCTTTTGCATTTTTATGGTTAAATCAATTTCCGCTTATTGTCATGAATGGTGTTTGAATTATCAAAGTTGTTGTTATAAATTATTTGCAAGTAACTTGTTAAGATTATAAGTCCATTTCACCTTTAACTCCTACATTCTTACTTTTTTGTTTTAGAATAAAAACCTTAGATTCTTTTTATAGGGACCACCCCCCTTGGCTTCGCTAGGAGTTAGCCTGAAAGGTTTTTGAGAACCCCGACCCGGTTTCAAGCTTGTTTACTTCTCAACATAGTTTAATGCCCAAACCCTTGTATGCAAAAAATTTTAACAAAATTTGACTAAATTGAAACACATAGAATTCTTTTTCGAAATTTAACAATTCTGAAATTTTCTTTTCAAGATAAAAATTTCAAACTCAAGAATTTAAATCAACCAAACACACATGAAAATAACACTAATATTTTTTACCAATGGTCCAAGATAAAACCCCTAAGGGAAAACCTGTTTCTGAGAGAGAGATTTATTATTTCTTCAGGTAAATACAAAAAGCAAACAACAATACTTATCGAATTTTCTTCTCGAAAAATCAGAACCCTTTACTGTTGTTTTTGTTAAACTAGCAGCAACAAGGAAGGTCTTCATGCATGCATGTGTTCTTGCATGCAGAAGACTTAATTAGGAATCCAATTGTATTTAATTATTTTTCTTAAATTTACTTTGGAAAATAACTAAAGTGATCTAATTGTTTATTAACTTTAGTGAAACACTAGTTAAAGTGAAAGTGAAAGTGAAATTAGGGTTTTCGCTTTACCTAAAGTTATAAAAGAGAGATCAATTGGTGGAGAGGACACACACTTGTATTCCGACAGAGACATGATACAGACAAGGAGAAAAAGTCAGACAGAGGATTTAGCTGGGAAGACGGAGGACCAAGCAACAGGATCACCGAGCTTCATACAGCTTCTTATCACATATATAGTAGTCAGGCTACCATATTCTATTTTTCAGATACAGTACATTTTTCAGCCAGATCTCTTACATATGAGATGCCAAGATGAGCAGTTATGTTGGATCATTATTTTACTTGTGGAATATTGTACTCTCCCATGTCAAGACTGAGTCTCAGGACACTCAGATTTGAGGACTAATGTAACCATTTAGTCATTCACAGAGCAATTATTGATGCCCAGATTTATATCAGTACTTTCTCATTGGACAGATGATGGTTTAGATGGATTATATGCATGATTATGACTCAGCTTTTATTATATTGTGTTATGGTTATCATTGCTCTTATACTCATCTTTGTGACATGTATTAACATGTAGTGTCATGACCTGGCGATCATAGTTATATGGACTTGGATGTATTTGTATTATGTATTGATGTCCCTACTTAGACTTGGAAGTTCTTGATCTATACTCATTGGTGTTACCCTCCTTAGGGAGAATAGAGGTAGTCATTCCCACCACTTCTTTGGCTTGCTAGTGTTGGCTTCATCTTTCACTATCCCCACCCATCCATTACCTTCCAGTTTTTGTTTTAACTCGACTTACTACTTGACTTGTGGCATGGAGGACCTTTCCCCGCTAGAACCTTTGTTGGACAAACCTCCCTGTTTTTACTGTGTCTCGGCTCTGAGTTGGTGACAGAACTTGCCTTTGGTAAGTTGGATTGTATGCCTAAAGCATTATGGTCGGTTGTCCCGATGTTTAGCACTGTGCAGAACTCCCCCTGGTCACTTGAGATGTTGTTGGCTAAAACTGAAAGCTCATGTACTACTTGTATTGCAAATGTTTATATATGCGCCCATGGAAAATGAAAATTCTAAAAAATGTGTTTCTTAACATATGTGAGCAAAGGGCAAGAGCAATGAAATGCTAAAATACCCCTTGAAGGGTATAAGAAAAGGTCCCAAAAGCAATGGTTAAATATATGCTATTTCCAAATATTGCTGACCTTATAAATTTGAATATGTCTCGGACGAAAGCTGCGAGTAGTTGTGCTCTTAAGCACTGGTGAAGTCCCAAAGGGTCATATAGGGCAAAAAGGCCATGGAAATAAAATTGATGGTCCTAATGAACTTGAATCAAACTTGATGTACACATGATGCCTAAGTTGAATAAGCACTCTCTGAACAACTCAACCATTTGTGAGGCACTGCCATTCCCTGTGTTGTTGTTTGTCCGACATGTGGTTATAGTGAGTTTTCCCTTCCATATCCAAAGTGTCATGATGTTAAGTAGGAAGTCATCATTTTCCCTAGCCTTGTCAGTTTTAGCCTTCACCCTTCACTAGCAAATTGACTACAATTAGGAAGTGAGTATAGTCCTGAAAGTCTAGTTTGAGTACTAATAAATAAAGACCCTATATATGTATTTGGTTGATGTACCGCTAGTGAAATGACTGCTAGTTGTTGTGATTGTTGCTTAAATGATTTGTAGAGCATGTCTTAGCCTTATAGCACTTGCAACAGATGGATGATAGTCTGAGTTATATTATTGGTATCTAGTCATTTACAGGTGATTATATGGTCTATTGGATATTTACAGGACGACGACTTCAGCTTGGGAATTTTTGCAAGGGGGCCTCAACTCGCTTGGATTGACTTCGTTTTTATCAGGGATTTTTCATTAGTGTTGTGGTGACCTATGATTTCTTCTTGCTATTTTTCTGCAGCATATAGCTACTTTCTCATGTCATAGCAAATCTGATATGGTTGACGTTTGTTGTGCAGGAGAGAGAGCGCATTGACTTCCTCGGGCAAATACTGGACATAGAACTCGCTTCAATATTCTCAAATTGATCGAGATGGCGAGGATCATCATCATCATCAAGGCATCTATAAGCATTTCCAGGTAAGATCTAACAGGTAAGTCTCTTCTCTTTCAGATCTAAATCCATTGTACCTGCTTTTCTGTAATTTTTTTTGGAAAAACTCCTAAATAATAAAAATCCAAAAAAATATTTAATCAGGGAACCGCTTGATCTTTGAGCAAACCATTTCTGGGTTTTGTAGATCAGACCTCCCCCTCACTGAATCATCCTCAACGCTACTCTAATTGTGACTGGTTTGCCCTAGATCTGACTTTCTGACTGCTCAAACCCTAGCGCCCCACTGAAAATTTGACTTTTGCCAGAGTTAACTTTTTCTGGAAAATAATTACATGGGTGTGTAGATCAGATCTTCCTCATTCCAAACACCCCCAACGCTGAGCTAGTTCCTACCAGGTAGCCCTAGATCTGAAAAACTAACTTTCAGCCTCCTAGCCTCCCTCATCAGATTTTTGACTTTTCCAGATCTGATTTTTCCTGAAATTTTCTGACTTGGGTTTGTAGATCGAGCCATCCTAATCTCATTTCCGCTCCAACGCTGAACTGATAGTCTCATGGTTGCTCTAGATCTGGAGATCTACCTCTCCAAACCCTAGTGCTAGCCCTCCTTCTGTTGATTTCCCTGTAACCTGAATCTTTTGGGCCAAATCATTTTCTGGGTCCATAGATCAAGGCATATCCCAGGTGGGTTCACCTAAACGCTATGCTGATACTGACTCCATTACCCAAGGATGAACAGGCACTGATCTCCAAGCATAGCGCTAGCCCCTCTTTGACCTCTTTCCCTTGAAAGTTGACCACTCCTTGATAACTCAGGTAACCTAGCATTTTCATATCTTTCACTGAGTTTATCTCTTTGGTACTAGGCAATCCCAACTCTGTCCTTACTCACCCTGTCTTAGTTACGTTTCCCAAGACAGTGGTTATCTTCATCAGTTGCTAGTACCTCAACCCTAGATATAGTATTCATAGTGGAAAAAATGGCCGATTTTTCGGCGATGTCCCGAAAAATCGCGATATTTTCTGGCTGCCGATTTTTCGGCCCGAAAAAATCGCGATTTTTTCAAAAAATCGAACATCACGAAAAATCGGCAAACATCGGCAAACATCAGGAAAAATCGGCAAACAATCGGGAAAAAATCGGGAAAAATCGGGAAATAGGGGAAAAAATCGATAAGGAAATTTTGACCCTATTGAAGTACAAAATTTGCATTTTTTAATGCTTGCCGTGGTTTGCCGATTTTTGCCGATTTTTTCACCGATGTTGCTGAGAAGATGTTTTCTGGACCCTCGCCGATTTTCTGCCGATGCTGATTTTTTCCACTATGATAGTATTTACCCCCATAGGTCACTTTGGATCCACCCTCATATGACTGAAGCCCTCATCCAAAGCCCAAGTCCATTTACTACTATCATCCATAGATCTAGAGTTTCTGATTACCTTACACCTTACGTACCTCAAGCCATACTTGATTTGATCTGGTGTCTAGGTCTGATCTCTCCTGTCGAGAGTAGATCTAGGTCTCCCCCGTTGTTGTCTTGGACTTAGACAACATAAAGTGAAGACTGCCTTGATTGGCGTGACAACCATCCATTTGGGAGTCTAGGCAGTCTTGGTTCCACCTCCTTAGTTGCTTGCCCCTCTACCATGCATCCTGGATCCACCTCACACAGGCAACTACAAGGTTGGTGACAACACAGCTGGGTCGTACACTCACACAAGAGGGTGTTCAGGTTTAGCTGGGATTTTCCCATTGATTCTGTCGGATATTGCATTCTCCAGGTTTGGGTGAATTTGCAGTGATTGTAAAAGTTCCATATTTTCTGATAATAAAATCTATATCTGACTGTTGCACCAGTTTTCCCATCTTGGGATTTTCCAGGGGTTTCCATACCCAAAATAGTAGTGTCCATATTGTGATTTATTTCTCAGTTTTATATTTCGTTGCATACTATAAAAGATATTCATGTGTGGTTATCAATAGAGATTTGCATGCACTGTTTAGCCCTAGTTTGAATATTTAAGGGAAATTTACAGTTTTCTCCACAAATTTCGTGCCAAACTTCACATAGAAATTCATGCCAGAATCTTTCTGTACGGACATAATCAATTCTATACCTTCACCTCGAAATCTGTGCCCAATCCGTACTGTACTGATTTCCTCGAAATCTTTGCAGACCGTATTGTACGGTTTGTTAGTCCGTACACCTCGAAAACTATGCAGTGGTACTATTGTACAGATTTCAAAAACTGTGCAATCAGTACACTGTACGGAATCTCAATTTCTGTGCAGTTTGTACACTGTACAGAATCTCGGTTTCTTTGTAGTCCGTACACTGTACAGGTTCTCAAAATCTATGCAGAAATTAATGTCTCGAAATCTATGCCAGAAACAGCCTGTACGGTCCTCGAAATTCATGCTCAATCTGCTCTTCAATCTTCTCAAAATTTGTGCCAAAAATATCCTAGATTTTGGTGCCCAAATTTGTCTTCTGAATTTCTCTCTCCTGCTGGTAATGAAATCTCTTCAAAACCCTCACTGCTCTTCTACTTCCCCTCTCCAAAAATAATCTTCCTGAAGTGAATAATGAGATGAGATTGCCTTGCCCTAGTCCCTTTTTTTTTCATGGCAACTTCCTCTTCAATGTAATGGTCAAGATTAGATTAGATGAAGGGTTCACATTAAATGCTCCATTAATTCATTAATAAATGACATTTAGCGCACCTAATGTCATTTAATAAAGTGAGAGCAACTCCTTTTAAATACTCACACACTCAACTTTAATTTAAATATGAACTTAGGAAAACCATGACTTTAGCCTTTTTAATGAAGTCACTTTAAAAACATAAAGTACATCACACTTCATTAAATGCAAATGACTAGGGGTCATCAATTAAAGTGTCCATGTCTACCCCAAGGCAAAGCTAGGTGGACAAACACTTCCTAGGTAACTTTTCAACACTCCCTCTTACTGAGGAAGGTGTTTTTCACCACTCCCAACTTATCTCTAAAGTAGACATGCTTCCCTCTACCCAAAGACTTCGTGAGAATGCCAGCCACCTGCTCATCTGTAGAAACATACTGCAACTGTATAGCCCCTCTCTGAACATAGTCTCTAATAAAGTTATATTTGATCTCTATATGCTTCGACCTGTCATGAAATACTGGATTCTCAGAGAGCTTGATGCAACTCTGATTATCACAATATATAACTGTAGGACTCAGCTCCTGACCAAACAAGTCCACCATCAGCCTGCGAAGCCACAAAGCCTCACAACTAGCCTGAATGGTTGCCATATACTCAGCCTCTGTAGAACTCAATGCTACGGACATTTTCTTCCTGCTGAACCACGACATAACTGTCGAGCCCAAGTTGAAGCAACAACCAAAAGTGCTCTTCTGGTTCGACACATTACTTGCCCAATCTGAATCTGTAAAGCCAACGAATCCCACTCCATCAGATCTCCTGTAATCCAAGCCATAATCAACTGTACCAGCAAGATATCTCAAGATATGTTTTGCGGCAGTCCAATGCACTCTCCTCGGCTCCACCATGAACTGACTGAGAGTGTTTACCGCAAAACTTAGATCTAGTCTGGTGTTGACCAGATACATCAATGAACCAATAAGCTAATGATATAAAGTAGGATCAACCAACTCTCCCTCAGAAGCATGAAGCTTCGTCTAGTTGGTGATCATGGGTGTATACATAGGCCTGGAATCGTCCATCTGAAACCTCTTCAGAACATCTACAGCATATTTTCCTTGCCCCAAGAAAACATGTCCATCCTCCTACGAAACCTCCATCCCCAAATAATAGTGCATCAGCCCAAGGTCAGTCATCTTGAACTCTGAAGCAAGATCCTTCTTGCAAGCATCAATCAGGTGATCTCCCCCAGTAATGAATAAATCATCAACATATAGCAGAAGAATGAGCAGAACACCACCAACCACAATGTAGTATAAGTTGGGATCCGCCTCACTCTTCTGAAACCCAATGGAAAGCAAGTAGGAATCGATCCTGGAATACCAAGCTCGAGGGGCTTGCTTCAGACCATTCAAGGTATTTTTGAGCCTGCATACATGAGAATCTCTCTCATACACCTCAAAGCCTTGTGGCTGCTCCAGATACACCTCCTCCTGTAGAAGATCGTTAAGAAAAGCGGTCTTCACATCCATCTGATGGATCTTCCAACCCATCTCTACCACGACAGACATCACTGCTCTGATCGAAGAAAATCTGGCCACTGGCGCAAAGGTCTCATCATAGTCAACTCCCTCTACCTATGAGAACCCATGCGCAACAAAACGAGCTTTGTACTTCTCGATGCTGCCACCTGCAGCATGCTTGATCTTGTAGAGCCACTTGGAAGTCACAACTGACTTCCCTTCTGGTCTCGAAACCACTTCCCACACCCCATTCTTCATGATGGAATTGTACTCTTCCATCATGGCATCTCTCCAAACCTGGTGTACGGAAGCCTCCTCATAAGTGGTCGTTACAGTATCACGCAAGTTAGTCACATGTGCTATATAGCTGGAAAATCTCTCAGGTGGCTTGCTCTCTCTAACCTCCCTCCTGGGTGGTCCAACAGACTCCTCTACTTCTTGTACAAGCTCCTTAAGCCAACTTGGCTTTCTCTTCTTGGAAGAAGCATCCTATCTCAGACCCTCCTCTACATCCTCATCAGACAAATGTCTCCCTAAAGAAGTACCAATAATCTGAGATCCTGTCCCTGAGAACCTGAACCTGTACCAAGTGTATCTGAATCACCTGAAGGTGTAACCTGTGAACCTGTGATCCGTGAACTTGTCCCTGTACTAGAAGTCCCTGAAGACTGAGCCCCTGAAACTGATGATCCTATAACCTATGACCCAGTCACTCTTGAAACCGGTGACCCTGTACTCTAACTCCTTAAACTCTGAACTGTCGCTTGTGGAGTACTTTGCTGCTCCTTTATCTCAGAATCTAGAGATCTCCTGAAGGCTTTCTCCTCCTCAAACTTCACCTCCCTCCTCACCACAACTTTCTTCTGTGTAGGAAGGTATATACGAAAATCCTTCGAAGTCTCATCATAACCAACAAAGATACCCCTCTGTCCTGTAGCCTCCAACTTTGTCCTCTTCTCAGAAGAGACGTGTGAGTATGTAAGGCAACCAAACATACAAAAGTGACCTATCTCAGGCACTTTCCCAATGAACATCTCCTCAGGAGTTTTGCACCCCAAGGCACAATGCAGACTCTTGTTCAGAACATAAATAGAAGTGCTGCAGGCCTCTGCCCATAGAAAGAAAGGAAGACTCTGATCATGCAGCATCGCTCTAGCTGCACCCACTATCGAACGGTTCTTCCTTTCAGCCACTCCATTCTACTGTGGAGTGTAGGGAACTGTCAACTGCCTCTTGATCCCCTCTTGCCGACAATACTCATCGAATACATGGGAAGTATACTCACCCCCATTGTCTGACCGAAGTACCTTGATCTTCTTTCCTGTCTAGTTCTCCACGAGAGCTTTGAACTCTTGGAACCGAAGCAAGACCTCCTCTGATCTCTTGCTTCTGAGGAAATAGATCCAGGTCTTCCTGGAAAATTCATCGATGAATGTGACATAATACTCATAACCTGTCAAAGTGTTAAATTTCCATATGCTTAGCTAAGACATTAGTATTTTATTTCATAACAAAAGCATATAAATAGAATCACTGAAAGATAGACAAGCACAACCATACAAAAGGAACACAAAGATTTATCCTGGGAAAACCCTAAAGGAAAAAACCCAGCAAAAGCTTCCTCAATATAGATGCCCCAAAAAGATAAAAGATAAAACCAGCAAGGAGATCAAAGCCTGATCCTCCTCCTTCTCCATCTACTTCTCTTCTCCACTAATGCGCTACACAAGTGAGAGTGTGTGTCACTAATGAGGAGCACTACACCTCTATTTATATTCATCCGTTCACTTAAGTTAACTCATTTGACATGTAGGCTCGATTTAAATCATGTAGGATCGAGTTACACATGTAGGCTTAAGTAACCACACTGGGGTGCTAATGACCCACCTTTACAATTAGAGGGGACTACCTCATGACTCTTATTAGATCTTCCGATTAAGAGCATCAGGGTACAATGTAATACAAGTGGTTCTCCCGGTAGGACCATCGGCGACCACAAAAAGATACATATAGAATATTCTTCGAAGTTACAATATTTCAACACTCCCCCTTAACGAGAAGGGTATTCTAAAGCAACATCAACAACAACAAGAGTAGAGATAGGGGACATCATCAACATCAGCAGGGTAACACATCTATAAATCATTGGAAGCTTTTCAACATCATGTAGTCTTCATCTTCAATCATCAGCAACATCTTCAGTCTTTGATCCGCAACATCTTCAGCATTTTGATCTTTCAATTAGCAACGAAATCTTCAGCACTTGGACCTTTCGATCAGCAACATCTTCAGCACTTTGACTGTTCGATCAGCAACAACATCTTCAGCATTTTGACCTTTCGATCAGCAACATCTTCAGCACTTTGACTTTTCGATCAGCAACAACATCTTCAGTATTTTGTCCTTTCGATCAGCAACATTTTCAACATTTTGATTTTTCGATCAGCAACAACATCTTCAGCACCTTGACCTTTCGATCAGCAGCAACATCTTCAGTACTTTGATCTCTCGATCAGCAATATCATCATCAACACTTTGCCCTTTCGATCAACAGCAACATCACCATCATCATATTCTGATCTGTCGATCATAATCATCATCACATTCTGATCTTTCGATCAGAAACATCATCATCATACTCTGATCTTTCGATCAGAAACATCATAATCATAGCGCGTCATCATCATACTCTGATCTTTTAGATCAGTACGTCTTCATCATCATACTCTGATCTTTCAATCAGTATGTCATCATCATCATACTCTGATCTTTCGATCAGTACGACATCATCATCATCAGCAACAACCTGCAATCCACAACTCAAAGACAAAAAATCTTTGGATCATTTTTGGACTTAAAGTCCTGGGATGATACAATCCCACCACATTCTCGACAACCGAAGTTACCGGATTGATTATGGGAGAATCAGTCCCTATCAATTTAGGACTAAGTCCAAGGACGATG
>LPNX010933154.1:79356-136388 GCA_001517045.1 Pseudotsuga menziesii
CTTAGGGAATTAATTAATTTCCCTAAGTCAAAAATTTAAATTATTTGATTTTGAAGGACAAAATCAAATAAGGCCATGGTAATTAAGTTTGGGGGATGGCTAAGCATAGCCAAAATTTGATAAACCCTCCATGGTCAAAATAAATGTCTGAAGATCTCCTAAGTGGGGTGTCCCTTTTGTCTTAATAAAATAAAAAGATTAAAAAATTAAAGATCAAAAGTTAAAAATTAAAAAATAAAACATTAAAATAAAAAGATAAAAATAAAAATATAAGATTAAAACTTAAAAATAAAAGATAGTAATTAAAAAATAAAAGAATAAAAAGATAGAAATTTTAAAATAAAATATCAAAAATAAAATATTAAAAAATTAAAAAATAAAATATTAATAGAAAATCAAAAAATAAAATATTAAAGATAAATATAAGATGAAAACTTGAAAATAAAAGATTAAAAGATTAAAAAATAAAAAGATAAAAATAAAAAAGTAAAAGATAAAAATAAAAGATTAAAAGATTAAAAATAAAAAAGATTAAAGATAAAAATTAAAATTTGAGTCAAAGGGGGCCCCCACTTGGTCAAAAACCCTAGATCTAAGGGTGGAGAATGATTAAGACATGGATCAAACACTCAAGCCATGGATTAAAAAGCAATCCAAGGGTGGAGATTGATTGAGAAGAATGTAAAGTCAAATACCTAGATCTAGTGGTGGAGATTTAATCTACATCTAGATCTAATCTTGGCCATTGATCTTCAAGGGGTTGGGGTCTTCCTCAACTATATAATGAGGGTCTCACTCCCTCATTTGACATGCTCTCTCATGCTATTGTTATGCTGCCGGATTACTTCTCAACTCTTCTCTCACATTTTCTTCTTGCCATTGTAATATTCTTGCCCTAGTTGGGCCATAATACAAGTAAATGCTTTGGAGGAACTTTGGTGGCTCTTGTCTACATTTGTGCTTCTTGTGAGGTAACCTGTTTTATTTTTATTTAGTTGCATTTGTATTAGCTTGGATAGTTCTCCACAAAGTATTTTGTGCAGAAACTTGTAGGTAGAAGTGTTTTTACCTACATTTGTGAGTAGATTAGTAAGACTCTACAAAGTATTTTGTAGGGTTTATTTGTTTACTCACCTCTTTGCTCATATTTTGCAGCTTCTATAAGTTTATTGCAGGGATCCAAAGCGAAGGAGTGCCCCTTCCATTGTTTTAAAAAACAGTTTTTCATTTTCGCACTTTCTGTAAAAAGGGTTTTGAAACTCAGTTTTTATCACTGTATAGTGATAAAAACCTTGGTTTTAAGGCCCTAACCCTTAGCACATTAGTATAGGCTTTATTTGCTACTGTTTTAGCATCATTTAGGTGGTTGGAAACTCAGTTTTCAGCCCCCTAAACTTCATATTTCTGTCATACTTTCGTTCAGATTTTTATGTAAAAAATTGTAAATTTTGTATTAATATTGTAACAGCAAATTTTTTAGTATTTCATGTGATTTGCAGTGAAGAATAGCTCGCTGTTTTTTGACAGGTTGTGCACATTTAAAGGAGAGTTGCTGCCCAAAAGGACACAGAAATACCTCAACCTTCAACCGGTTCCAAAAGGGGTTCAAGCCCTCAACTCTTTCCTTCCTCTTCTATTATTTGTAAACCCCAAAGAGGAGTCCTCTTGGGGTATTCTGCAAAATTTATAAAGCATTTGTAATATACACATAAATAGATTAGAAAGTAGAAAATTGCTTTATTTTCTGTTCACCCACCTCTCTTTGTGACAGACCACCATCTCTGTCACAAAGATTGAAGTGAGGTTAGTTTACTATTTTATTCAGTTACATTTAGTTTACTGTTTTATTCATTCACCCACCTATCTCTGTTACAGACCACCATCTCTGTAACAGAGATTGTTGTGCGGTTAAGCATTGTTCTAGTTAGTTACAGTTTCTTTCAAGTTCAGTTTTTATTTTATTTTTCTGTCAAAAGAAGTAATCATACAACTCACCCACCCTGTGTATCCTCTATCCACTTGTCATCTCCCTTTAGGGAATTCAAGCTGGATATGAAAAGCAGGGGAAGTGGGGGCTTAGGTAATTAGACTAATTTTCCTTTTCTTGTACTACAATCTACAATCTTCACATTCAAATTTTCAGTCCAAGATCGAATACCAGCACCTCCCATAAGGGATATCGCTTGGTGATCTTGTTGATAACTTAAAATAAACCTTGCATCTTAACCATCAAGATTTAAATTTACTCTTAAAACTTACCAACAACAACTTACCACATCCTGCTCCTCTACTCGGTTATCACCCTTCGGGGTACTCCGAGATACGACCAGGGGAAAGGGAAGTCTTAGTTTAATAGGCATCCATCTAGAGATTTTCGAATTGATTAAAAACAGTGACTCGGAAGCTACAAGGGGTAGTAGACCGAGGGGGTCTCTAGGCGCATCGACGTCCTCCTTGTGAGCACCGGGCCATTGGGGTTTGACCTGTGAGCTAGGGGTGGGCTTTGCTCCCACCTGTTGAGCGCAACAACAATCCCTCTTCGGTTTGGGAAGAACTAGATCGGGGTAGTCACACCACCGGATCTAAAACTTAATCCAAGAAGAACAACTTTAATAAAATTAACTAAAATAAACCAAGAAGCATTTCAAAACCGGTTCTGCAACATATTCATTTCAAACACTCTTTCACTCCAGCATTGCACTATAACTCTTTACTTTCAATTTCACTATACTTCTCAGTTCTACGATTGTTCATGGGGTGAATGCTTAACTGTTGTTTAAACTGTAAATATTTCACTTGATTTGTTATTCTTGATAAATTTAGATCAACTGTACATTTCCGAGATATCTTGATCCGTTATTGTGTCATTTGTTCATCTATTTTGTTAGACTGTAGATAATTATCTTTATTTCTTTTGTAAGTTTGTAACTCGTAATCTTTTGACTCCATTTAATTTAGGCACTGGTCTTGTAATTTTGTAATCTTAGTAAAAGATCCCTTTAACTAATAGTTAATAAATCTGGAACTTATTTTTCTGTAGGGACTACCCCCCTTGGCTCTGTTGGGATCTAGCCTAAACGGAGGAGTTGTGGACTGTGGTGACAGTGGTCCCCAGCTCTAACTTGCCCCCAAGGACACACACAGTGGGTTGGAGACTTTCCTGTGTCTTAAAGTGTGTATTAGGCGGCAACACAAGTTATTTCTCTCAAATTCCTTCCAAGGGTTTCAAATCCCAAAGGCATCTGTACTTAATAATAAAGTTTGATTAGTGGGGTTTTTAATCCCCCAGACCCAACTTCCCCCATTTGGGGAAGTCTTGCATTGTCCTTTGAGTGGTTTGTTTCCTCTTAGCTTAGTTTATTTCTGCTAGTAGCTTAGTTTCATTTTGTTGTAGAATACTAATTGCTAGATTAGTTCATTTTGCAAGTAGTTTATTAATTGCTAGTCACTGTTTATAAATTTCGTTGAGCTATCATTTGGTTTCTTTTGTACAATCTGATTGTCTCTTAACATAAACCAAAGTCTCTTGAACTTGCCATAACCCAAGTCAAGAGCACTCTCTGTCGGAGAGCATAGTTAGATTTGCATTTTCCTTGCATTAGACATATAGAATAGTTAAAGTCTCTTGAACTTTCGTCATAAGATGAAGTCAAGAGTGCTCTCTATCGGAGAGTTGAACTATGTGCTCCTAACTTAAAATTTGCAACTCACACTCCCCTTTCTAAAATTTACTTCGTTGTTATCCCTCACCTAGTATGCTCTGCCGACTTTCAAAGTTGGACTCGTACTCAGAACGGTGATCGGATTTGTCAATCTTGCAAGTAATAACATAATAAAACTTTCACCCCATAACCAACACACCGGCGTTATCTCGATAAATACTCAGGTAGCGGGCAAATTCCAAGTGTGTGCACCGAGCAACCCAATTTGGACACTCACTAGTTAAATTCTTTGAACACCTAGCTTGTAATTCCAGACAAGTTTGTCATGTCTTCGAACGAAGCCACTGAAAGTATTTCCGGTTAGGTTTCCTAGACACCTTAAGCAAGATCATCTTTAAAATTTACAATAATAAACCAAGAACAATTGCAAAACAATCTCACAAACACTACTATTGAGACTTGTATTCCAGCATTCACAAGCACTTTTTGACTCCATTTTGGCACTAGTCTTAAACTTCCATGCATCGCCTTGATCTGGACCATTTGCCCCTAATGTTTGCTTAAATCATTATCTATCTATGGATGCCTTTAATTTCCAAGTCATCTTTGTATTGTTCGTCTCAAATCTTGTGTTTTGTAATCGCAACGTGGATCGCTCATTTTATTATAAAGTTGTAATCATTCAAAAACTCCTAAAAAGCACACATCCGCATCATAACATCAAAAACACTTAAACGCATTGATCCATAGAAAACTCTTTGTTAGGGACGACCCCCCTTGGCTTCGTTAGGAATTAGCCTAAACGGAGGAGCTAGGAGTAGGTGACAGTACCTGGCTCTATGCTTGCCCCCAAGGACACACCTCACCCACTTTCTCAAGTGAGGAGACAGCTTTCAAAAGATTTCTGTTGTTGGTGTGCAATCGAAGGACAACAAGCAGAATGTTCAATGCTCCAAAATATGATGTGCAGTCTCACTAAGGGCTCTCTAATTTCAATATGGCTTTGGGCTCTGCACCTAGGGGGCTAAAAGTGGAGGAAATTGTCCACCAAATTCTTGAAGACATATACCTAGAAAACCAAGGATTGCAACATGCTAATGTGGGTCAAGGTGAAGCTCAAATCAAACACAGCTTTTACTAAATCTCAATATTTATGTTTTGCAAGATTTTACTTATTTTATATGTTTCCTTTTGAGTTTACACTTGTAGCAATTTTATGAAATCCTCTGCAAAGGATTCCTATCTCTTTTTGAATCTTTTTACCTTAATTGAAATGTTGGTTTTTGAACTTAGATACAACATTCATTTTGTAATATTCCATTGTATAGTTTAGTTCCAACTCCTTTAATACAAAATTAAAGCCATTCTTTTAAAAAAAATATCAAAACATTTTGATTATGAAGTGTTAGCATACCAAATATTGTCATCAAGTCATTCAACTTGGACTCCTTCACATTGACAATTTTTATCAAGTCATCTTCCTTTCTCAACAAGTACCTTTCCTTTTCAGAGCATTGAACAACCTCAGACTCAATCGCCCTTGTTTGGCGGATCTTTAATTCAATTTCCTCATTCACCTAAAATTTTCAAGGAAGTACATATTAATAAATTATGGATTTCAAGACAATAGAAAGCATCACATCCAACAACGAAAATAAAGGAAAACAGAAAAAACATCTTCAATGGATATAAGACATTATTATGGCTTTTGTGCATCAAAAAGATCTCACGATATTAAAAATAAAGATATACAACATGGAGAACAAAATATGCACTATGTTATATTCTAGATATAAGAAGTATAGAGAGAGAGATTCAAAATATTGAAACAAATCAAAAGTACAAAAATGGAAGTGCTTGCAAATCCTCAAGAAAGCTCACATGATTATCAACTCTGTTCAATTAGGCACATTGAGATAATATCAAAATACTCAGACCATGGACCATATTATGAAAAGAGCTTCCCATGTTGATCCTAGCACTCACCAGGAAGGCATTCAACAAGCTAGAAAATCCTAGACACTTAACAACAAATAAATGTCTCTAACTCAATCAATATAGCATATAACACAACTTTTCCATGAGAAGTCTAACTGATACCTAATCCCCTTATAGTAGAAGCAAAACACAAAATTTGGACTTGTGAAAGTGATGCTCATAGAGTGAAAGGAACAAACAATCAGGGTCACAAAGGAAGTACAATCCACTTGCTACACTGCAAGATAAAATTGTGTTATGGAAAGGGTAGGGAGAGAAGTCTTCATCAATTCATAGAAAAGCAAATAATTAGTATATAGTTAATTAAAAATTATAGATTTAAAGCAATCTCACAAAATATTTAACTTTGAAAATTAAAGAGTAATTGTCAATGGGATCTAGCCTAGCTCATTAAAAGTGTTTTTAGACTCCCAACCCAAATTTGATTCTCACTAGTGACATTATGTCCCCTCGTGGACCGATTTTTCTCCGCATGGAGTTGTTTCATGTGGATGGAGTTGGGTAGGAAACCTTGGTGACTTGGGAGGAATGGAATCCCCCTAGTAATGGCTACTTAGACCAAGATTTGCCTCCACAAATCTCTGGGTGCAATTCCTATCACTTACCAAAGCATTTTAAAAAAATTGAAAAAAATAAAGAGTAAAGAAATTTAGAATCCATCTAAATTAATATATTGTGGTTAGACTGAAAATTGCAACCTTTTTGTTTGTTGTTGTTATCTCATATACATTTGCAGTTGGGCTACCATGATACAACATACAGATCTATCTCTTATTCTATTCCGAGTTATTTTTCACATGGGGTTTAGCATGGATCATTATAGCCTCGGCGATTTCAAAGCCTTGTTCAACTGCCAGAACTGAAATTCATTAGTCCGTTGAGATGCTTTCAATGATGACCTAGTTCATTTGAGCAAAGTAGTAGATCAGATATGGTACACACAGTTACACAGGGGCCCTATCAAATGGAGATAGGTATATATGGTGAGATCAGGGATATGTTTCCCTGGTTTGATTTTGCCTTATGATGTATATCAAACACCTAGGTTTGTCTTGTTAGGATGATCATGGTGACCTATGCTTATATATGTACTAATGCTTGAACTTGTGCTAAGACTAACCAAAGGACTTAATGTTGAAGACTATTTCTCATGCCGTGCTTATAAAAAATAATTAAACCTTAGTGTTTTGTTGGTCCCATATGCCATTTGTCCCCATCCATCCAGTCCATCCGTTGTTTGAATTTTATCCCATGACTTAGATTGATTGAGAATTGTAAGATTGAAGATCTTTTCCCCATCTTGACCCCTATGCATGATAGACCCAATGTTGTTATGTGTCTTTGGCTATGAAGTATGTGGCTTGGCCAGTGTGGTTGGGTTCACCGGGTAGTTCTCCTTTACTCCTCAAAACAAGTGTTCCTCCAAACAGTGTTGCTAAACACTAAAGCATCGGAACGCATAAAACCTATACCTAATGATGCAAAGAAACTGTTTAAAAGGTAGTCAGTGGCCAAGGGGTTGAGCACTCATTCTTTGTATAATGTAAGGCTCATATGCCCTCCATAGGGGCAGCAGGGAGAGGCAAACCCGTCGAGGCTATGGACTGCTCGCTGGCAGCGGGGCTAGGCCTTAGTCATTTACTGGAACCCGGAAGGCTTTGCAGGGAACCTACTCTTCTAGGATGGCTACTATCTTATGTGAAAAAAAAAGTTATTGAAAAATATCAATGGTCAAAGGATGAGCACTCACTCTTTGTATAGTGTTCGGCTCATTTGCCTCCACAGGGAAACACGGTGAGACTAGCCTGCAAAGGCTATGTCTTTGTCAATACTGGAGCCCAGAAGGCTTCCAGGAAACCTGCCTTTGAAGGTTGACTAGTATTGTAAAGTAATGAAAAGGAAAACTTGCTAGAGTCTGAAGGAAACAAGCCCAAGTACTTCATCCATTTGTGAGACACCGCCATTCCCTGTTATTATTTGTCATGCAAATGTCTTTTTGGTTGAGTGTATCAGTTATCATTCGGAGAGATCACATAGTCAAAGTCAGTCCGAAGTCATTCCCCTTTGCCTTAGCCTTATTTTCCATCCTCACCCAGCATTAGCACACTATTTAAACTTTGTAAGTATGGCATGCACAACAGACTTCCAGAAGGTTCCAAGATTTTTCAAAGGCACAGGTATATCTTACTTACTATTATTATTGTTGTCACCATGATTATGAATAACATGATTTAAGTTGGGTTTTGATATACACCATTGGAGCATTTATTACCTTGGATGCTTGCAAATTCATATTGGGACAGTATCTCACCTCCAGTTTGGGTACTTTGACTTGGTCAACCCAGTTGACCAAGTCAAACATGGTTCCCAAGGCATTGACTCAAAAAAAAGCATTGCTTATATTTGTTCTAGACATGCCAAGGACCAATACTGCGGTCTCAGTTTTGAGAGTTTGGCCCCAGATCTCATGATTTGTGATTATTATCACTTTATTATTGGCCAAATGATCAAATTTTATTGCAGAGAGCAGGGATTTTGGTTCTCCTAGAGAATTGCAGTGTTCTAGGGGGTATGAGTAGTCAGTTATACCATTCTTTTATGTCTCCAGATCATCCAATACAGTCAGTTTGCCCCAATTCTCAGCCTGGACAAAGTTATGATGATTTTATTATTTTCCAGAAGATGTACCACCAAAAATGAAATAGGAAATTCACTGAAAAAATCGATTTGGCCTATTGGGTCAAGGAAATGACAAGGGAATTTCTCCAGATGATTTATTATGGCTCTCCGGACACTTCTACACCAGTTTCATCTATTTTCATGCTCTGGATTATTGTTTTGGCTCTCTTAGGGAGAATGTCCCCCATAGGGAGAAATTGGTCAAAATGGCCAAAATAAAAGTGTGTAAATCAAGTTATATCTTTAGAAATATGTATGGAGGGGGCCTAATGACCACCTCATGTCCCCTATGTTTCAAACTTGCAAAAATAATGATTTATCATGTTGTAAAAATGGGATTTATGAAGTAATTCGCCCCCCTCTTGACTTAGTCATATTGATCCATGTATTGATCCATGTAAAGGTAATCTCCACTGTTGATGATGTTTTAATCTCAACCGTTGGATGCAAAAGTAAGTTAGGGTTTGTGTCTCTCGAAATATATATAAAGAAGAGACCCCCCTCATTGTATCTCATCAAGAAATTTTGCACTCATCTCTGGATATTTGAATAAAGAGATTTTTGCAGAAATTCTTGGATTTTCTTTGTGGGATGTTCTTGTCTATGATTCAAAAGTTTATCTTGCTTAGCATTTGAAATATTTTTCCGAGGTATCAAATATTTTTTGGAAGATAGCGTTTGCATGCATGAGGGTGTTTTCACTTGGGGCATTTTTGTGGATCTCCCAACTAGTTTCTCTTGAAGACGTTTTCATAATCGGGGGGTTTTTCAATAGTATCCTTGATCTTTGATATGCACTCTGATTTTCTTGCATTTCTAGTGTCTTTTTGCGTAGCAAATCTCACTTTCAATAGTTTGACTATGCAGGGAAGAGGGGCGCACTACCTCACTTGGGCAAATCGTTTCGACTTGTTATTTCGTCAAAATTGCTTCAAATTGATCGAGACAAGATAAATCAGCATTTGCAAGGCATCTACAAGGATTTTCAGGTAAGATCTACTCATAATCTCTTGTTTTAAATTTCTATTCCATTAGATATAAAACTCTCTGGTGAAACTCTCATTTTAAAACCCTCAATTTTTAGATTTATAGGATCTAGTTTGCGGTTGGTTTTAAAACTTAAAACCCACCTTGGAAATAAATTAAAACCCCTTAATTTAAATTTTCATGATCATCGGACTCCATTTTCCCAGCAAACACACTGGTCATTCCTCTAGGGGAGACGCCCTCCTTGAGGGAAGTGGATATTTTTTCAATCCGCAAATTGGGTATTGCTAGTTTTACCTCTAATCGCATTATCTTACACCTAGCAATAAATTTGAGTGTCTAATTTTATCCAATTTCACCATTTACTCCTAGTTTCCAATTTCCATACTCAAAACCCTAGGGTAAATTAGGGTTTTTCACATAGACACTCGTTTTCTCTTAGTAATTGTGCCAAACTCTAATTAACTATCCTACTAAGAGATATAGTCAAGTTTCCTTGAATTATTTATTTGCATTCCTTATTTTTAGGGTAATCTTGGTTATTGGGATGCCCCCTAGGCTTAGTATCTACACTGAATCTGAAGTGTCGGTATCCTTGACTAGTCTGACATCTGAGTTCTTTCAAAGGTCCTGGATATCGTAGGTCATGACTTTAGTTGCCTTTCCCCTCTGCCATCTTGGATAGGATCATCTTACAGGGCAACTACAAGATTTGTGATAACATTTTTGTCATCGTTGTCGGGGAGGTAGAGGCCTACCTTGGTTCGACATTTATCTGAAGTTCTACTCCCGTTGTCTGCCAACACTTTTGGCACTCAGTGGTAGAGGCTTACCTACCTTCGGTGTCTATGAATGCTTTTACTGTTTATATTCATTCATATCACATCTGGTACTAAATCTGGTGATTGTATTTTCAATTATTTAATTATGCACAGTCACTATATTGTTTATATCTCTCCTACGACATTTCATTTTCAGTGAACACCGCAATTCGTTCACCTGGCAACTCCACAACGTGACTCCCATGAGGGACATACCAACAAGTATAACATTCCAAATCCCTTATTAAAAGATATGGCTTTTTATGAAGAATTTGATTCTGACTACGTACTTCCAGAGAAATTCACAACTACAATGAGTGAAATGGTTTCAGCCTTCGCCCTTTAAGCCCAGCAATGTAAGGAAGATTATCAAGAATTTGACGGTCCTTATTTCCTACATAAGCAGGCACAACCTCGTAGGATGAAAGAAGTTGGAAATAGCGGCTATGCAATCACTCAGTCTCAATCTAAAGTTGTTCATAAGAAAAGTGATCATATGCCTACCAAACGTAGGAAACCACTAACTAGAAGCATGCCTCATCGCAATGAAGGTGCTTCTTTGACGAGAGCAAAGATTCCTAGTCAAATCAAAGGAAGCAATCAACAACAAGATAGTCAAACAAAGAAGGTAGTGGCACCTCCTAAAAAAGACATCATAACTAACCCAACTCCTAAACCTACTGTTGTCAAAGGAAATATGTGGAAACCACCTCCAAACGCTAGAATTATGAAAAGAGATCAACCCCAGGACAAAATTGTGTCTCAAGAACCAATCCAGATAGACCTTGCAAGTAAGTTATCAAATCCAATGGTCTTGATATCACTAAAGAAGTTGGTAAAAAATCCATTTGTTAAAGCTCAGGTCATGGAATATTGATATGTCTTCATTCCTAAATAAGCTAAGTATGCCAGTATCGCTACAAGAGTTATTGAAAGTGCCATCAATAAGTAACAAGGTTGTAAGATGTTTGGGAATACAACCTAAAACAAAGATACCAAAACCAATGCCCAAGATAACAAAGGATCCTCCTGTCATGATTCAAAGTGTAATGAACAAATGAGACGGGTATCCTCCTTTCTATGTTGCCTTAGAAATAAACCAGTTGATTCTTCATAATTGTATGTTAGATTCTGCGGCTAAAGTGAATGTGATGCCATATAAGGTCATGAACCAGCTAGAGCTAACCACAACTCGACAATTTGGAAATGTTTGTGGCATGGACTCATGACCTGTAGAGTCTAAAGAAGTGACTGGAAACATAAAGATGAAATCCGCAGCTTATCCAAATGTCGAGATAACTATGAATGTCTTGGTCATTGATATTGCTGATGTTTGGGGTATGCTCCTGTCTAGAGAATGGGCAACAAAACTAGGAGGTAACATTCAATTAGATCTAACGTACGCAACGGTCCCTATCAATAAAACTGCATTGATTAAATTAATGAATGAGCCACCTATGATCGAACACAAAGAAACTCCTAATCATTTGATTGATGAAGCCATGCGTGCTACAGATGTTGGAAATTTTATGAAGTTGGCAAATTATTGGGAAGAAGCTAGACCACATCCTTTCCCTCCAAGCAACATTTGGAAAATGTGTTTTGATGGTGCTAAGTCCAGGCATGGTGTTGGAGCTGGTATTGTTTTGATATTGGCAGCGGGAGAAGAAAGCATATATTCTCAAAAGGATTGTTTAGGAATAAGGGGTACATGGGTGTCCAAGATCCAGGAGTATGACCTTGAAATAAAGCCCACTAAATTAATCAAAGGACAAGGCCTTGCTAGAATGCTTACTCAGAAAAATGAAGAAGCCATTGAATTGATTGTGGAAAATAATATCCCTCAGCCTACCATGACTCCTGCCCTTCAAGAGCTTGATAATCATTGGTATTCTGACATCATTTTCTTCCTTCTCCATCTCACTTGCCCTGATCACCTCAAAGGTCACAAGCATAGGGCTTTGAAACTTAAGACTGCTAAGTATTGCCTTACCCAAGAGGGTCTGGGTTGGAGGAACCCAGATGGTATCATACTTAGGTGCATCAACAAGCAGGATTCCAAGAAGATCTTAGCAGAGTTTCACTCAGGATTTTGTGGAGGCTATTATGCAGCAAATACAACTGCCCACAAAATCTTGAGAGCTGGTTACTATTGGCCCACTATTTTTTCAGATGCTCAGAAGCATGTCAAGTGTTGCCAAGAGTGTCAGATTTTCACTGGGAAGCAGAAGTTGGTTGCTCTTCCCCTTACTCCGGTTGTGGTCCTTGCCCCTTTTCAGCAGTGGGGGCTTGATTTTATTGGCAAATTTAAGGATAACTCTAGCATTGGTTTTTGCTGGATTCTCACAGCAACCGATTATTTTACTAAGTGGGTAGAGGCTATACCTACTAAAACCGCCACTGAGAAGGTTGTTATAGATTTCATCGAGGAAAGAATCATCACCAGATTCGGAACTCCCCTAAAAATAACAATAGATAATGCCAAATCTTTTAGTTCCGAAAAAGTAAATGACTTATGTTTCAAATATGGCATTATCCTATCCCATTCATCTGATTATTATCCACAGGGCAATGGACTTGCTGAGTCCACTAATAAAAATTTGATGACTATCCTTAAGAAGACTGTGGGGGATAATAAGAGATCATGGGATAGCAAGATTAAGTATGTTGTGTGGGCAGATAGGATCACTAAGAAGAACTCAACTGGAAAGTCACCTTTTAAGCTAGTGTATGGACTCACAGCCACCCTTTCGGTCAGCATGCAGATTCCGATCTTTAGGATGTAAGTGAATATGGCTCAAAACAATCAGAAATGGAGCAGAGGATCAATCAGATCATAGAGTTGGATGAATCTCGAAGAGCTGCCCTTGATCAGTCACTTGGACATCAAGAAAGCATGAAGGGCACTTTCGATAAGTCAGCCAGGCCGAGATCTTTTCAAATAGGAGATACTGTTCTCTTATGGAATAAGAGAAGGGAGAAGCCTGGGAAGCATGGAAAATTTGACAACCTTTGGAAAGGCCCGTTTATCATCCGCGACACGGTTGGCACCAATTCTTTCCTCCTTAACACCATGGATGGAGAAACATTAAACCTGCCCATGAATGGCCAACACTTGAAGCCCTTTTATCGAAACAACCTCCAAGATGACCAAGGGGTCATCCCAAGGCTTTTCTAAACCCATCCTTGTTGTATTTTTATGTACTTTATTTTTGTATCATATCCATGAAGAATGTTGTATCAAAGTTTCTTATTTTTGTATATTAGCACTTGTTTTTACTTATATATGCTGAATAAGAAAAAGTTCATTTCATGTACTTTATTTTGAAAAAAAAGCAAAAAAAATTCTTTCTGGCATTTCATCATGGCATATTTTTTATCATATACATGGGATTGAGACACTTCTGTTTACATGCAGGTACCAAAGATTCTTGGATTCTCAGCCACTCTCTTTGATCAATAGATCAAGCGAGTACCCGTCCCACAGTTGGAGCCAAATGTTGCCAACTTTTTTGTACCCTAGTTGGGTTACCTGAGGAGCCATTGGTTGACAAACATGACCAATGTTTGATTCCAGTGTATCAGTTGATCCGTCTTTATGTCTAGCCAGTTTTGGCTAGTCAGTTTTTTATTTGAATAATTTTGACCATGGCCCCGCGGGGTTTGTAATAAAATGTGCTAGTAGGGTGTTTTGAGTGGTTCAGTCTCCTAAGACGTAGAATTTCAACTAAGGTATTCCAGGGAGTTTTTTTTCCCTTGACAATTATGCTTTGCCTATAGCCAAGTATAATTGACGAGGTTTTCTCCCGCTTCCTCCAAAGCTGGAATGCCCGATTTTGAATTCTGAGCCTTGGGGGGTTATTAGAGCCCAACTAAGTGTATATAAACCTACTAGGCATTATTAGAATAGAGCATGGTCATGTCCTAGGTCACTAGGACCCTCAAAAAAATTTACCGGACGCATCAAAAATTATTTTTTAATTTTTTAATTTTTTTAATTTTTTCGTAAGTTTTTAATTAAATTTTTCCATAATTTAAATGGAAAAATTCAATTTGTAATAAGTTAGTCATCCAGAACCCGAGTTCAGTGATTAAAGGCTCTAACCTTAAGCCAAAAATCATTCTTGATCAGCCAGCCAGTCAAATCCAACTTTCAGATCATCATTCGGCCACATAACGCATATTTTCTCAAAAAAGTCATTTTTGGGGAAAAAATTGATTATTTAATAAAAAATGATTATTTTGGAGAAAATCCAAAACTCTCCAAATTAATCCAAATTCAGTGAAATGAAATGAAAAATGACATGGCATTGGGCATTTATGATGATTGGAGTTAACAGAACTCAGCTTCAGTCAGCATTCAGTGAGCATTAAAGATATATTCAGTTAACGGTTTTGTTATCTCCAGCTAAACTCATGAATTGGATGAGATGGAGAGTATTCATTGGCTTGATGTTTTGATCGAGGCAGGAACTGGTGCTTACACTTATGATCTCTTAGCAGTGGCTCCTCCATACCTAGCTGTGGCTTCTCCATACCTAGCTCACGCCTTCACCTACTTGCTCATGCCCTCTCCTCATGCTCACGCCCCTCCCTCCTCATAAGGGCGCCCCTCTCTCCTCATGAGGGCCATCTTTGGCTTGGTTTCTGTGCTTAGGGTTGGAGTGGGGGCGCCTTGCCTAGGTGGAGGCCTCCCATCACTCTTAACTCTCCAGCTTCGGTTTTGAGCTCTCAGTGGTGTGTCGAGCCGATTAGGTCTGGATTTAGGGTTTTAGGGTTTTGGGTCTTCTCTCATTGTATAAATAGAGGATCCTTTAGCTCTATTGGGATGGATTTTTGTGTAGAGAAACTCTGTCCAAACTTTGTAAATGCTTGTTGCTTTATGCAACCGTTGGAATAAATTTAAGGCTTTGGAGGCTCATATGGTTTGTTAATTGTGGATGAATGCTCTTGATGGATGAGGTGATTGTGTTCTAATTTTTCTCTTTCATGCCTATTTTGATTAAAGATTTATGCTTTAGAAGGCTTCTGTAAGCACGTAAGAACAATTATTTGTGGTTTACAATTTAGTTGTTTATTGCTTTACTCTTAGAAATTGAAAGTAGCATTGTTTATTTAGTCATATTCCATGCTCTTTCACATTTCAATTTGTGAACAATACATGATCTAATCCATCTTTTGGCAAGTATTTGAGTTGATTTTTACAGATCAGTCCATCCAACCAAGTAGAAGTTCGAGCTCAGTTGCATCCTCTTCTCTTGGAGTCAAGTGCAACTTCCGGCAATTGCAAGCTTTAAGGAATCCAAGCATCCTTAAGAAGATCCACAAGTTTGAATATTTTCTCTTGCTTTCATTCATCTTTCAAGATAAAAAATTTTAAATTTTTGGGTTAAGGCAAGGTTTGGGCTAAAGTGATCAATCATTCACCAAACCGTATGCCCCTGTTGGCTGTCCCGTCTTCATTTTGCAGCCCTCTTTCACTTCTTTTGCAGCCCTTTCTTCTCCTCTTTCGCTGCCCTCTTTTGCCCTTTTTCCTTACCTTTTGCAGCCCTATTCATCCTTTTTTGCAGCCCCTTTTTGGGCCCTAGTTGCAGCCTTCTTCCTCGTCTTTTACAGCCTTCTCTGTCCTTTTTGCAGCCCCTTTTTCACTTTTGTTTTCAGCCTTCCTTGACCTTACTTTGCCCTCTTTTCACCCCTTTTGTCTTCTCTTTTCTATAGCCTCTTATTCTTCTCATCTTCCTCCGGTTTTGGTAAAGGTTGGGTTCATTATTTTTTTATTAAGTTTATAGATCTAGTTTATTTATTTTTTTGGACTAACATCATAACAAGTTAGTGTTCAAAGCTCTTATTTTCAGGCAGGTAAAAGAGAGCCCAAGGGCCTTAAGAAAGCAAGGAGCAAGCAGAGAGCAAAAAAGACCAAAACATCTCCCTCCTCTTTCTTCCCTTTCTCACCTTTTTCCATTCAAGAAGAAGCTGAACACAGCGAAAGATTATAAAAAATTAATAAAGAGCGAGTGGGATTACGGCTCCCACACCCCTCTTCCCCCATTTGGGGGAAGCTTTATCGTCCCATTTTCATGCTTTTTCTTTTTCCTTTTCACTTAATAAACTGCTAAGGGTAGAATATGATAGAATAATTGCATAATCATTGGAAAGGTAGCTTATGTTTTGATTAGTTTACCATTCATAAAAAATGAAGTGAAAATGTTGATTTGATTGTTTACTTAGATATTGCATAGTTTCTTTATTGTTTTACTTACCCCCTTGCTTTCTCAATTAGGGCCCTAAAAATCCTGAAAGAGACTCTTGGGTAGTTTAGATGCTTATGTTTCTGCTTCTTTTAAGTTTAACGAATTAATTAAGTCTCTTGAACTTGTAGTAACACAAGTCAAGAGCACTCTCTATCGGGGAGCATACTTAGAATTGCACATCCTTGCATTAGGCATTCTAGATTAGCTAAGTCTCTTAAACCACTGTCATAAGACGGGGTCAAGAGCACTCTTTGTCGAAGAGTCTTAATCAATTAACTTAATAAAATTTGCAACGCACACCCCCTAATTAATTAAATTCGTTTTCTCCTTGCCGGAGTATGCTCTGACTGACCTCAAAATCGGAATACCCAGAAACGGCACTGAATTTCTAATCTTGCAAGAAAAACGTAATAAAATTTAAACCCTGTAACCAACGCATCGACGTTGTAGGGAATTTTCTAAAGTACTTCTTAGTAGAGGCGTCGGAACCCCCGCTATCTAAGCTTCTCAGCTAGTTAGTCAATCTCTGCAATACCAGCCTGGGATACTGGGCAGGTCATCATGTCTTCAACGGAATGAACTTGGAATATTCTCCCGGCTTCTTGACAAACCTTCGTTGACACCTTAATCAAGAACACCTAAAATTCTTAAAAATATACCAAGAGCACTCGCACAACCTAATATTCACTAGTTTTATTTCAAGACTTGTAAAATTCTTTACACATTTCAGTATTTTGACTCCATAAGGCACTGGTCTTTTAATCTACTTAATTGTTATATTTGGATCAATTGTCTGTGGCCTTTTTAATTTCTATATGTGAATGCATATTAATGAAGTCTTGAAGTATTGCTTTTCTTTAATCTCTTGCTAGCAACGTGGATTGCTTTGATTTATGTGTCAAACTCATAATAAACAAACACCTTTAATCACAATAACTCCTAAACAACACCCATCTGCATCCGTAACCGATTAAAACACTTTAACCACATTGAGCCATAGAAAACTCTTTGTTAGGGACTACCACCCTTGGCTTCGTTAGGAGTTAGCCTAAACGGAGGAGCTAGGAGTAGGTGACAGTACCTAGCTCTGTGCTTGCCCCCAAGGTCACACCTCTCCCACTTTCCTAAGTGAGGAGACAACTTTCGGAAGATTTATGTTGCTGGTGTGCAATCGGCGGACAACAACTTCTAAGTTTAGAAATTGCTAGGGACATGAAGATTGAGTGTTGGAGTGTTATCGGTAATTCTGATTTACTAGTCTCTCGGGTGAGAAATCAATTTGCAGCCAAGAATGATAGATTGCGTAACTACCGAAATGCAGTATGGGGTGCTATTGAAATATTTGATGCATTTTCAATTAAAGCAGTCCCTAGGGAGGAAAACACTCTTGTTGATGCTTTATCTGTAACCGCTTGTACCTTTGACATTCCTGAATGACTGAAAGAAGAGAATTGCAAGGTAGAAGTTCTGTTTAGACCCTCTATCCGTGATAATCAAGATCACTGGCAAGTTTTTGATAATGATGCTCAAATAGTGTGTTTCTTGCATTGCATTGATTATCCGCAAAACAACGCTATCACTCTGGAATATCATATGCAGAACCAATCAATATGTGATATAGATGCCATCGAATTATCAATGCCTTTAGAAAAGAATTTTAATAGGCATGATGAGTACAAAGGAAGAAGGGTTGAACCTATCGATGAGATTGTTGAGATAAACATAGGATCTCATGTTTCCCCTAAAATGGTTAAGATCGGAAAAAATGCCTCCCCGAAAGAATGAAGGGAAATTGAAAACCTGATTTGCGAATATAAGGACGTTTTTGCATGGACTTATGATGATTTGAAGACATATGATCCGTCCATCATAGAGCATACTATCCCGTTGAAAGAAGGATCCAAACCATATAGGCAAAAGCTTCGTAACGTAAATCTCAAGTTGGCTCCTCTAATCAAAAGGGGACTTGAAAAAAAATTAGCCGCTGGAATCATTCGTCCTGTAAGGCATACGACCTGGGAGTCAAATCTTGTAGTAGTAAGAAAGAAAAGCAGTGAGATTCGAATCTGCATAGATTTCAGAAACTTGACCCAAGCTTCTCTTAAAGACAATTACCTTTTACCCAATATGGAAAATTTACTACAAAGTGTTACAGGGGTTGGGATGTTGTCCATGTTAGACGGTTTTTCGGGGTATAATCAGGTGCAAATTAGAAAGGAAGAAAGGAGAAAAACAACATTTACCACTCTTTGGGGAACCTATGAATATATATGAATGCCATTTGGATTATTGAATGTAGGATCCACCTTTCAAAGGGCCATGAATCAAGCAATTATTGATCTAATTGGTAAAATTATTGTGATCTATCAAGATGATTTAACAGATTTCTCTAAGGAACGAGGTGACCATGTGGGACATTTAAGAAAGCTTTTTGATAGATGTCGTAAATTCATAATATCTTTAAATCCAAAGAAGTCAACTTTTGGAATCGATGAGGGTAAGCTATTAGGGCATATTGTTTCAAAAGATGGAATATGAATTGACCTAAAACGAGTTCAAGCCATAAACGTTATTCCCCCTCCTCATGATGTTCCCTCTCTCCAATCATTCTTTGGAAAAATTAATTTCGTATGAGGATTCATCTCGAATTTAGCAGAATTGGCCAAGCCTTTGAATGTCTTACTGAAGTAAAATGTAAAGTTTGTGTGGGATAAAAATTGTGGCATTTCATTCTCAAAATTGAAGAAGGCTGTATCAACTTCTCTCGTTTTAGCATGCCCTGATTATAAGAAAGAATTCATGATTTACTCATATGCTTTAGAAGATACAATAGCAGTAGTTTTATTGCAAAAGAACAATGAAAATCACAAGCACCCCATAGCTTTAATGAGTATAAACCTTAGAGATGCGGAATTAAAATACACTACCACAGAAAACAAGCATATGCGTTGGTTAAGGCTTTGAAGCATTTCAGGACTTACATTGGTTTTCCTAAAATCAAGGCTTATGCGTCGTACCAGGAAGTAAAAGATGTATTATCCCCGTCTGATGGTATAGCCATACGAGGAAATTGGATTTCACGGATTCAAGAGTATGAATTAGAGATTAAACCCGTTAAAATCGTAAAAGGATAGGGACTTGCTCAGCTTCTAACAAAAAAGGAGGTTTCGGTGAACTGTGTTGAAGAAAACCATGGCAACCCAAATATAAAACAAGAATGGTATAAGGACTTCATATATTAATATTATTTGAAAAATTTAACCTGTCCTAACTATCTAGTCAACCATCAACGGAGGGACTTGAGGCTGAAAGCATAAAAGTATATTCTAACGCAAGACAGTTTAGGATGGAAGAATCCTAATGTAATCATTCTCAAATGTGTCAATCAAGAAGAATCTAAAGTCATTATAAGAGAGATGCATGTTGGGTTGTGCGGTGGGCATTATGTGCCTAGAACAACTGCTGCTAAAATTATGCATGTAGGATATTATTGGCCCGCGTTATTTAAAGATGTTCATTATTTTGTTAGGTCATGTCAGGAATGTCAATTCTTTTCAGCAAAGCCAAGGTTGCCTGCCTTACCTTTGAACCCTATCATTGTTGAAGCTCCTTTTCAGCAGTGGGGAATGAATTTTGTTGGGCCATTTGATCAAAACTCAAGTAAATGGTTCAAGTACATTTTAACGTACACTGATTATTTCACCCATTGGGTTGAGGCTATCCTTACAAAGAAGGCTACCGCCGAAGTCATAATCAAGTTCCTAGAAGACAATATTATATCAAGGTATGGTTGTCCTTTGAAATTGACTACTAATAATGCCAAAGCTTTCAGCAAGATAAAAATGAATAATTTTTGTTTTAATCATGGCATCTTTTTATTATTATCCGCAAGGAAATGGTTTAGCTGAGTCTACCAACAAGAACTTGGTAAGACTTTTGAAGAAAACGGTAAGTGAAAACAGGAGAAGTTGGGATAGTAAATTGAAATATGTGCTATGGGATGATCGGACCACTGTTAAACAAAGCACAGGAAAATCTTCTTTCGAATTAGTATATGGGCAGCATTGCAGGCTTCCAATTAATTTGTAAATCCTAGTTTATGAGTTAATTCATCAGTGCTCATCAAATCAAGAAGCCTTGCAACCTCGAATCGATAAGCTAGTAGAGTTGGATGAAAAAAGGAGAGAGGCGTGGAATAAGGCTGTCATAGAACAAGAAAGGGTGAAAGGCACTTTTGATAAAAGGAGTAGAGATGTAAAGTTTAATGTTGGAGACATTGTGTTTCTGAGATAAAAATAAAGAAAAACCAGGAAACCAGGGAAAACTTGAGAAGATTTGGATGGGTCCTTATAGAGTAAGTAGGATAGCCGAAAAAGGGTCATTATGGTTAGAAACATTGGATGGGGAAGAACTGGAATTTCCAGTCAATGGATTGTTACTGAAACATTATTTCCCGCCAAATGCTTGAATGGTTTATCATCATGTGTTAGAGTAGGTAGGATTGAATAAGCTCCTTTGAGCAGTAGTTTGAGTCTTTTATTTTCCGAGTGTTGCATGTATCTCGAGTCTTATGAGTCTTTGAGTGATTTATTTTTGTTTTGAAGTTCTTTAGAGTAGAATTTTCTTTCCAACATTTTATTTCCAGTGTTTTACTTCTGTCAGTTTATTTTTACGCATATATTTTTCCCATACACGCTGCTCTAGTAATTCTTGCTTCCATGTGCGCAAAAACATGTGATGCCTAGAGAGGAAGCAGAAAGCTGGAAGTGTTGGATTGTTTGTTGTTGATCATGCAGCGGACCAGAGATTTATGAGGTTCTCAAGCACTCTCTTCATTGGAGCACTTGTCCCAATTGGAGCCAGATGTTATCACATATACATTTGCAGTTGGGCTACCATGATGTAGCATACAGATCTATCCCTTATTCTATTTGGAGCTATTTTTCAAATGGGGTTTTAGCATGGATCATTAAAGCTTCAGCCATTTCAAAGCCTTGTTCAGCAAATTTTCCTTGCCAGGACTGAGATTCATTAGTCCATTGAGATGCTTTCAATGATGACCTAGTTCATTTGAGTAGAGTAGCAGATCGGATATGGTACACATAGTTACATAGGGGCCCTATCAGATGGAGACAGGTATAGATGGTGAGATCAAGTATATGTTTCCCTGGTTTGATTTTTCTCTATGATGTATATCAAACACCTAGGCTTGTCTTGTTAGGATGATCATGGTGACCTATGATTATATATGTACTAATGCTTGAACTTGTGCTAAGACTAATTACAGGACTTAATGTTGAATGTTGTTGCTCATGCCATGCTTATACAAATGATTAAACCTTAGTGATGTGTTGGTCCCATATTGCATTTGTCCCCATCCATCCAATTCATCTGTTGTTTGAATTTTAACCCATGACTTAGATTATTTGAGAATTGTGAGATTGAAGATCTTTTCCCCATCTTGACCCCTATGCATGATAGACTCCATGTTGTTATGTGTCTTTGGCTATGAAGTATGTGGCTTGGCCAGTGCGGTTGGGCTCACCGAGTAGTTCTCCTTTCGTCCTCAAAACAAGTGTTCCTCCAAACAGTGTTGCTAAACACTAAAGCATCGAAACGCATAAAAGTTGTATCTAAATGATGCAAAGAAAATGTTTAAAAGGTATTCAATGGCCAAGGGGTTGAGCACTCATTCTTTGTATAATGTAGGGCTCATATGCCCTAAACAGGGGCAGCATGGAGAGGCAAACCCATCGGAGATATGGACTGCTCGCTGGCAGCAGGGCTAGGCCTTAGTCATTTACTAGAGCCTAGAAGGCTTTCCATGGCACCTGCTCTTGTAAGATGGCTACTATCTTATGTGAAAAAGAAAGTTATTTAAAAAGATCAGTGGTCAAAGGATGAGCACTCACTCTTTGTATAGTGTTCGGCTCATTTGCCTCCACAAGGCAACAGGGTGAGACTAGCCTGCAAAGGCTATGTCTTTGTCAATACCAAAGCCCAGAAGACTTCCAGGGCGCCTGCCTTTGAAGGTTGACCTGTATTGTAAAGTAACGAAAAGAAAAACTTAATAGAGTCTGAAGGAAACAAGCCCAAGTACTTCATCCATTTGTGAGACACCGCCATTCCCTGTTATTATCTTTCATGCATAGCTCTTTTTGGTTGAGTATATCAATTATCATTCTGAGAGATCACATAGTCAAAGTCAGTCAGAAGTCATTCCCCTTTGCCTTAGCCTTGTTTTCCATCCTCACCCAAAATTAGCACACTATTTAAACTTTGTAAGTATGGCATGCACAACAGACTTCCAGAAGGTTCCAAGATTTTTCAAAGGCACGGGTATATCTTACTTACTATTATTATTGTTGTCACCATGATTATGAATAACATGATTTAAGATGGGTTTTGATGTACACCATTGGAGCATTTCTTACCTTGGATGCATGCAGGTTCATATTGGTACACTATCTCACCTCCAGTTTGGGTACTTTGACCTGGTCAACCGAGTTGACCAAGTCAAACACGGTTCCCAAGGTAGTGACTCAAAAAAACAACATTCCTTATAATTGTTCCAGACATGCCCAGGACCAATACTACGGTTTCAGTTTTGAGAGTTTGGCCCCAGATCTCATGATCAGTGATTATTATCACTTTATTATTGACCAAATGATCAAATTTTATTACAGAGAGCAGTGATTTTGGTTCTCCCAGAGCATTGCAATGTTCTAGGGGGTATCAGTAGTCACTTATACCACTCTTCTATGTCTTCGGATCATCCAGTACAGTCAGTTTGCCCCAATTCTCATCCTGGACAAAGTTATGATAATTTTATTATTTTCCAGAGGATGTACCACCAAAAATGAATTAGGAAATTCACTGAAAAAATCGATTTGGCTTGTTGGGTCAAGGAAATGGCAAGGGAATTTCTCCAGGTGATTTATTATGGCTCTCCAGGCACTTCTACACCAGTTTCATCCATTTTCATGCTCTGAATTATTATTTTGGCTCTCTTAGGGAAGACGTCCCCCATAGTGCGAAATTGGTCAAAATGGTCAAAATAAAAGTGTGTAAATCAAGTTGTATCTTTAGAAATATGTATGGGGGGACCCCCATGTCCCCTAAGTGTCAAACTTGCAAAAATAATGATTTATCGTGTTGTAAAAATGGGCTTTATGAGGTAATTCGCCCCTCTCTTGACTTAGTCATATTGATCCATGTATTGATCCATGTAAAAGTGATCTCCGGCGTTTATGATGTTTTAATCTCAACCGTTGGATGAAAAAGTAAGTTAGGGTTTGTGTCTCTCGAAAGCTATATAAAAAAGAGACCCCCCTCATTGTATACCATGGGAAAATTTTGCACTCTTGGCTCTAGATATTTGAATAAAAAGATTTTTGCATAAATTCTTGGATTTTCTTTGTGGGATGTTCTTGTCTATGATTAGAAAGTTTATCTTGCTTAGCATTTGAAATATTTTTTCGGGATATCAATTAATCTTTGGAAGATAGTGTTTGCATGCAGGAGGGTGTTTTCTCTTGGGGTGTTTTTGTGGATCTCCCAACTCATTTCTCTTGAAGACGTTTTCCCTTGTGGTTTGGCAAACAGGATCGAGGATTCTGAAGCAAGTAAGATTTGGTTTCTCTAGAAGTTGGTTGGTAGGAACGGCAGCTTCAGTTTTGTTTTTCCAATAATGGTGACAAGTTCCTTATTGCAATTCCTTCACTGTTTTAGTATTAGTGGTTACAGTTCAAATGTAGCATAAACTGAGAAAGTAAAATGTATCAACTGAATATTCTTTTTTTTTATCTTGTTAGTATTGTAAATTTTGTTGCACGTTGTTAGTAGTTATCTACGAGATTTCAAAGTATTCTTTTAATATATCAGATTTGTAGTCTATTAGCCAAGCCCGACTTATTTACTTAAAATCTCGGATTTAACAACAAGAACCAAGAGATTCTTCATAGAGATCTCTTCTTTGTTCAAGTACATCTAGATTACTTTACAAATGCTTTACTCAAATATGATCATATCGAAGTAATGACAGATCTAAGTAAATTTAAATTAATTGTTTTACTCTATGAGCCAAAGGCTTCTACACAGTTTATCTTTGTTTAAAAGTTAATACGCAAACACTAACCCTAGTCTCTGTTTGGGATTCTATACCCAGATTGGGACAAATTTCAAGATATTAATTAATTAAAAATTGAGCTAAGGGATCACATTCAAGCAATCTACTATCAACAAAGTATTCAATTAACGAGCTAAATAAACAAATGCCCGGCTCGCAGATCTGAGTTCAAAACTCAACGATAATCAAATCTAGCTAAACGCACAACAAGTTTATTTACCAAATCAATATCATATCTGACAACCAAAACAAACAATAAGATCTACAATCGGAAAATCACATTTACAAGTTTTAAGAACATAATCAAATACAAATGCTCAGTCTCTATTTCGGGCTTCCATACCCAGAAATAGATCGACCGGATAAAGATTTATTTTAAAAACAGAATCACGATATCAGGATATAAGTAAGAGTTATCGAATTACAGATTCGAGCTTCACAAACATAATAATGGTCAAATCAAAAGTAAGATCCAGGAATCATGACCGCGGGGTCAAGTTTATTCCCCCAATCAAATTTACAAATCGAATTTTAAACAATTAACAAATATTCCAAACTGTGAAATATATCATGGCCGTAAAGCCAATTTTTTGAATCCACATACTAAAACTAAAATCGCAAAGTTTTTTCCCCAATCAAACCACAGAACAACTGTCGTTTTGTCAAACCACAAGTACTGGAGGCTGTGAAGCCCTCCCAAGTAACCAATGCATCTAAATACAGGCCCAACAAGGGTTATGTCTATAAAACAAAACTTATCTTAGAATTTCGTAAGTGGCTGTAAAGCAACCAGGAAACCCGCTTAACCACGAACCCAAGACAGAGTCATACCTTGTGACTGATGGTTGATCCAAGTGTATAGTCCATAAGCCACGCCACGTCAGTGTTCATATGCACAAGGACCTATTGGCATTAGTATAACCATAATAACCTAAATTTATATATATTCTTCCTATTAACAGAGTACGGGGTAAATCCCTCACCTTTGGACAGAGAATAATGAAGCTCAAGAGGAGGTGACCCTGTCGCCGCTCTCACGTAGCCCATGCTTCGGTAACCTGCATTAACATATGAGTATTGTTAAACTGTGCATTATAAACTGTAACATGTTTTACAGAAAAAGAAACGCATTTGTAAGCATTACCTTGCACTTCGAGTTTGGTCGTAAGGGTGAAGCAAGCTTATCCAAAGCTTTCGCATGTACCCTGACTTCACCTATCAATAGAATGACAGAGTTATAATAAACCCAGTTAATAATGAATGTAATTCTTTAATTATTCAACCAGGGAAGAAGCTTACTTTGCTAAGACGCATAGAGGGCCAAGGGTCGGCTCCTCTTGGCTCTCTCTTCTTTCTCTGCCTGCACAACAAGAAAGGAAGATGTCAACATTGTTTCAAGCTACGAAAAACCTTTTAAAAATGAAATTGTAGAGTAAGATGGGAAGTATTTTCTTCCTTACCTGTTAATTAAAACCTTGCAGGCTGCAAAGACTCTACCAGAACTCAAAGGAAGGCGTTTGAGATTCCACTTAAACCTCACGACGAGCCAAGAATGGTCGAGGTTGCAATGCCAGCCACATTTTCCATTAACCACTGATAAACCTTCAAACAAACCCAAAGATTATAGACCAAAAACTAAACACTCATTAACAGACCACGAAGGACAAGTCTGGTTGCAGCGCAGCCCATGGAGCAGTTGAGCATCAACCTCCAACCTCCATTAACATAAAAAACATACAAGAACAAATGAATGCTTTAAAAAACCCTCACGACAGCTTAATTCCACTTTAAAAACCTACGAAAACCTTTGAATCGGATCAATGACAAATGGAGGGTCAAGATCAAACATTTGCCCACAACGCATGCAAATAGCCATGTCTTTAAATGTGTCTAGTTGCGTTGTCAACTCGCAGCCAGCACTACGACAATAAAATTAATACAGGTTATTAAACCTTTCATTAAACCCTTAAAACATTGTTGGCATCCACTTGTGTCCCCCATGTCCACTCCACCATATATATTTATATGAAACTTTATATTATAAGACATCACCCTCATGGTTGGTAAAGCCTATGGGATAGGACTTTAAACCATGGTATAAGTCTTATGGTTGCTACAAAGCCTTCCAACACCGTGTAACAAACTACCTTCAAGCTAATAAACAATTATATAACCACCTTTGCCAAAGAAACTCATATGAAGGGTGGGTTTAATATAAGCTTTAACAAATAAATGTTATATTTTTAGAGTGTAGCTAGGACTAAGCCATAGGTCTAGGCTTATGTCCTAGGTAATCAAACCATTATGAAAATAAACTCAAAGACTTAAACATCACCTTGGCAAGGTTGCGACCAAGTCGTCACTGTAAATGGAGACCACGCCAAATGGAAGACACACCCTGTCATCAAACAATAACAAGTCTAGTTAAACTTATCCATGCAATCCAATAAAAAGTATGTCATGACAAACATGAACGTGCTACAACCAATATATTCATGTTGCGACAAGATTGAATAATAAATCGTAAACAATTTTTTTTTTAATGGAATTTATGGGTCTGTGGCAAAATGGTATCAGAGCATGATTACAACACTTGGCCTGAAAAAGCCCAACACTCAAATTGATAAAAACAAAAAACTAACTTTATTTGTTATGATTTGACTCTCTTGCAAATAGGAAGAGAAGAATAACCTTGTTTTGCAGGAATCATGACAGATGTGGAAATGTCTAATGAAAAATAATCACGTCCTAAGGATCCAGTAAACAATGAAGAAGGTAACATTAGAGACGGTAAAATATGGGTAAATTTGAATTAAAGTAGGAATGATCATAGTTTTAAAAATCGGAATCGGACTCGGAATCGGTCGAGGGTCAACTCGGAATCGGAATCGGAATCGGTAATGAATCGGTCATAAATCGGCCAATTTGAATTTAATGAATCGGTTTGCTAAAAAATACATCAAATACTTAAATTTTAAAGGAAAACAACATTTTCAAGATTATAATCCATGATTCCAAGGCATTGAAGACAAATTAACCAAAATCTACTCATGTATATACCATATAAGAGTCAATATATCAAAATGGTACAAAGTGCACTGTAATCTGAAGTCTGTGACTGTACTTTGTGCAATACATAAATGATAATACATGTAACATATCTAGGATACTAGAACAAAATACATAATCCATGAGGCCTAGGCGGCTAGGCCCTATATAGTATATAGTAAAGGCTATATGGCCTGGAGAGTCCAAAAAACATGCTACATAATCAACTACATAAATGATAATACATCATCAATGATCATCATCAAACTCAGCACCACTGCTAGAACTAGAACTAGAAGAAGAACTAGAAGGACTGGCAAATGCATCATGATCTGGCTCAGTCTGGTGGCAAGACATAAAGAAAGTAAAAGACATTAAAAAACGTTATGTAACGTGGAAAGCCTTTAAGAAATATTTCAAACGAAAATATTTATCAGAACAATATTACGAGGAAAAAGCTAAAGAATTCTACGAATTACGAATAGGTGCCATGACCATAAAAGAACTTTGCAGCAAATTCTTAAGCTTATTACATTATGTGCCTTATATTATTGATGAGAAACCAAAAATACAATGTTTCCTCAATTGTTTACCTCTTATGTTTAAAGAGTGAATCGAATACGATAATCCAAAATCTGTAGAAGAGGCAATGAGAAAAGTAAACTTCTACTATGATCAAAATAAAAACAAACAAGAAAACATACCTAACTAGAAAAATAAAAGACGTGACAATTTTGAACAGAAAAAGAAAGGAACTAAGTTTTATAAGAACACTGGGAATAATTACCGGGGATACCAAGGGAATAGTTATAAAAAATTCAAACAGCAGAATCCTGCAGCAACAAAAGAAAGGGAAACACTCACTGTCTTTAATAAAAATATTGCACAAAGGAAACCACTAAAATGTTGGGAATGTGGTGAACCACTTTACTTTAAAGATTGCCGCATAAGAAAGAAAAATCTTAATAATGTCCATTCAATTCAAGAAGCTACTACAGTGGGGGATATAGCAAGAAGCATGCCCAGAATTAGTGCAGCATTGGAGAATCGGCAAGCAGATCATCAAACATCTATGGTCGAAATCGAAGGTATGATAAAAGACAAACCCATTTCTATATTGATTGATCCAGGGGCAAGTCTAAGTTATGTATCACTAGAATTGTAGAACTACACAAGTTACAGCAAGATAAGTTTGAAAAATCTCGGTTACTGCAACTTGCTACAGGCACAAAGCGAAAGGTCACTAGTTTCATGAAAAAGTGTGAATTTATTATGAATGACTTAAAAACACATGCTGATTTAAATATCTTGCCTCTAGGGTCTTATGATTTAAAGATAGGAATGGACCGGTTAGAGAAACAAATATTTATTTTAAACTACTATGATAAAGTATTCTCATGCTTGGATGATAAAGGTAATACCTTTGTTGTAAAAGCAATTCCTAGGAAGGTTACCATAAGAAAAATCTCAGCCTTACAAATGAAAAAGATTGTTCGTAAGGGATGCAAAGTTTTTGCAGTTTACATAATGGACGACAAAGAGAAAGATAATCAACTTAAAATAGAAGACATACCAATTTTAAAATATTTTAAAGACATATTTCCGGAAGAGATTCCCGAACTACCACCAAAAAGGGATATAGATTTTACGATTGATTTGGTACCAGGGGTGGTACCAGCATCAAAGGATCCTTATTGAATGAATATAGTAGAGCCTACTTAATCAAAATCACAAATATAGGAATTAATCAATAAAAAATGCATTCGACCTAGTGTTTCCCCTTAGGTAGCACCGGTTTTAATTGTAAAGAAAAAGGATGACACTATAAGATTATGTATAGATTATAGACAGTTAAACAAAATGACAATTAAAAATCGATATCCTTTATCTTGGGTTGACAATCTATTCGATCAGTTTCGATGGGAAACAATCTTTTCAAAAATAGATTTAAGATTCGAATACCATCAAATACAGATCAAGGATGAGGACATATTTAAGACTACTTTTAAGACCAGATACAATCATTATGAGTTTGTCGCAATGCCCTTTGGGTTAACAAATGCCCCAGCAACTTTTATGTGTTTAATAAATAGTATATTAAGTAAATACTTAGATAAATTCGTAGTCGTCTTTATCGACGACATATTAATCTATTCTAAAAATAGACAAGAGCATGAAGAACACTTAAAAATAATCTTACAAGTGTTAAGGGAACAACAACTATTTGCTAAGTTTAGCAACTATGACTTCTTCAGAGACAGGATTCAGTATCTAGGGCACGTGCTGTCTAAGGATGGGATATCAATTGATCTCGATAAAATTAAAGCTATAACTAAATGGCCTGTTCCAAAGAATGTAACCCATATAAGATCATTCATGGGGATTACTGGGTACTACCGAAAATTCATTGAAGATTTTTTTAAGATAGCATACCCTATAACTTCATTACAAAAGAAAGGTAAAAAATTTGATTGGAGCGAAAAATGTACTGAGATTTTAATAAATTAAAACACTTGTTAACCACAGCCCCTAATACGTAAATCGTTGATCATTTTAAAGATTTTGTTGTATGTACAAACGCATGCAAAGAAGGTCTAGGCGGAGTACTAATTCAAGAAAACTATGTCATAGCCTATAAGTCTAGGAAGTTAAAAGAACACGAGAAAAATTATGCTACTCATGACCTAGAATTAGTTGTTAACATTCATGCGCTAAAAATGTGGTGACACTATCTCATCGGAAGAAGATTCTTATTAATGTCTGATAATATAAGTCTTAAATACTTATTTGATCAACAAAATCTTAATGCTAGACAAGTTAGGTGGCTATCATTTCTAAGCGAATATGCTTTTGAAATAAAACATATAAAAGGATAAGAGAATAAAGTTGCAAACGCCTTAAGTCGTCATGCAAATTTGTTGTATGCAAGCAGCAACTATGAATTAGATTTAAAAAATAAAATTTTAAACGTAGAAAAAATTCACAAAGGGTATCAAAAACTAAAAGAAAAGACCGCAGAAAATGAAATGAATCATGTAAAAACAGATCTTAGTCTGAATGGAAGAGGGTTATTATTACACAAAGGTAGATTATATATACCAAATTCAGTGGGTATTAAATTAATTATTATGGACAAATTACATAAAAGACCTTATTCAAGACATCCTGGATATCAGAAAATGATTACCATGACAAGGAATGATTTCTTTTGTCCTAATATGAAAAAAGAAGTAGTAAAATATTTAGCACGTTGCATTAAATGTCAACAGGTAAAGGCTGAACACCAACATCCAGCCGGATTATTACAACCATTACCCATTCCAGAATGGAAATGGGAAATTATCAGCATGGATTTCATAACTAGATTACCCAAGAATGTTAAACAACACGACTCAATCATGGTCGTAGTGGATAAACTAAGGGAGCTCATGTAATGTCCCCTCCCAATTAGGCCTTAAGGCCCCAAAACCGCTAACCTATGTGATTCCTGTGGGTTCGAGCGGTTACTAACAGCTAGGGAATCAGCTAAGAACTGATGCCATCCATAGAAGATCTAGGGCATCATCATTTGGTTGAGAAGGGCCACCGGGGCCAAAGACCACCTTCGTGCATGCCATCCTAAGCATTATTTAATAATGCATGCACTCTTTAAGTCTCCATCCGCATGCATGCAAGTCAATGGCAAATTAGAAGATAAAGTGACCTAATTAGGTCAAAGATTAGGTTTTGCACAGTTGAACTTTATAAATAGAGGATAAAGCGAAAGGAGACTTCACTTTGGATTATTATTATTTTGGGAGCTCTTGGATAGCAGCACAGCAGTTGGGGTTGGAGACAGAGTCTTCAGCTAACAGGATTTCGGCAGTGAAACATCTGCCCTAGTCTTATTCCGGGTAAGCCATACAGGTTCACCACTTGTTCTTTATTCATTCATCAGTTACCTAGTACATGGTATAGATCGTTGCAGGGACACGTGTGCAGCCGTAAGAGGGGGTTTTCAGCCAGAAAGCCCTAATCAGCTGTTGGGCCTTCAGATCTCAGTTTCCTTCCGAAACTCAGGCACCAATCTCATCATTAGCCTCATACTCCGGTACCCAGTGACTTTCAGATCCATCAGTGCTCATCCGAAGCAGTTATCAGCCGTTTCGAGGTTCCAGAGGGTGAGTAGCTACCTCTCTGAAGTGATTCGCTACCCTACCTGGAGATCTCAGAACCTTCGCATGCTCCGGGTATTCTCTCCGACACTGAACCGCTATCAGTCCTGCAAATTCTCATTCAGATCGGACATCTCCTTCCTTTAGGGCGTCACACTTTTCTACTTGGGCGTCTTGCTGCTAGGGGGATTCACCTGAAGCAGAGGAGCTCAGATCCTCTCCGATCCAGCTTGCAGTACTGGCAGACTTTTGCTGGAGTAGTTCAAACCAGCTTATCAGTGGTAAGTGTTCATTCTATCTCGCAAACCCTAACCCTATTTTTTCCTATAAAATAGGGATTTTTGCTTGGCAGTTTGCATGCCCCGTTGTATCAGCATATTTGTATAGAAATAGAAAATATCGGGATTTGGGATATTACAGTGGTATCAGAGCTATTTTATTGGCCAACTGTGGGCTTAAGAGATGAAAAGTAGATGAATACAAAAGGAGATCCTTTTGTAACCTATAGGAGGAGGAAGAGTAGATACACAGAAGAATTTGAAGATATCCAACTAGAAGTTACCAATTCAGACATGGAACAGACAGGTATACATTCGGATAGGGGAAAAGGAACGGGAGAAGAGGAGGATCGGATGGAGTTTCGCAGCTTGGTCTCTGCATTGCAAGACTTAGCCAAAGGACAAAAAGAAGTCCTCAATGCAATCAACAGACTGTCAGCGAAACCAGAACCAGGTATCAGCAGTACACCTCCCTCACCGGTAGAGCGGGGATCTTCAAGCAGCAGCGGAAAGATGGTGTACACCAACATCCAGAACACTCCGCACATATACAGCAGACCTACTATCAGGCCTACCATGCCTCACTTCTTGGCAGATATAGTAGGGGGGCCGGTTATGCAGGTAGAACCTAGCGAGCCTTTTGGGGCTTATTTGCAGGAGTACAGAGACTTAGGGGATGAGTTTCATGCTGCCATGTCTTTCTCAGACTTCTGCAACTTGAAGAGTAGGAACAGGCCCAGGAATTTCAACAGGGGTTTCAATCACAACTATGAGTTGCAGAAGACCTTGGGCAGGCTAACCATCCCAAACTTTGATGGGACTCGCGGAGGATCAGCGAGAACATGGGTCCAAAAGTTGGATACCTATTTCCAACTCAACCCCATGACAGAGACAGACGCCATTAAGTTGGCTACACTTCACCTGGACGGAGAAGCTCACGAATGGTGGTACCACGGATTGGTGACATTAGGTCACAACACCATACATTCTTACGGTGAGTTCACTCAGAAACTCATGGAGAGGTTTGATAGGAAAGATCCAGAGATTCATTTCAGGGAGTTGGCTCAACTCAAGCAGACTAGTAGTGCAGAATCTTTCATTTCAGAATTTCAGAGGCTAGTCGTTATGGTAACAGATGTGTCAGAGAGCAGATTGACTATGTTATTCATTGAGGCCCTCATAGAGCCACTACGGGGATGGGTGAAAGCCTACAAACCCCCCACTTTGCAGGATGCTATTAGCCGGGCAAGGGATCTTCAGGATTCAGTCCCTAAAACCAAATTCCCTCTAAAAACCAATTTTCCTGTTAGGGACAAGGACAGGAAACCTTTCCAGCAGGATGTGCCCAAGAAAACCTGGTTAGATGAGGACACCAGGAAAGATTTGAAAAGGAAGAAGCTGTGCTTCACCTGCCAGGAACCATGGGTACCAGGACACAGGTGCGCAGGGAAGGCGAAGGCACACTACATTGAGGTGTATTTAGACAGTGATGAGGACGACAATGAGCAGGAGGCCACAGAGGAGGAATCACACCAAGGTGATACACCAGAGGGAGTCATTGCTACATTGTCTGGAGTACCGAGATTCCATACTCTCAGGGTCAGGGGAGTAGTGCAGGGTCACAGAGTAGGAGTACTGGTTGATGGGGGAGCCACCCACAATTTCATTGACTCCGCTTGGGTAGCCAAGAGAGGTATTCAAACCGAGAAGTTCGAGGGATTCACTGTAGCAGTAACCGGGAACTCCAGCATGGAGTGCAACTACTGGATCCCAAAACTGAATGTTGCCTTAGGTAACTACCAGATGACAGACTCTTTCTATGTAGTGGATGTAGCGGATACTCATGTGGTATTGGGTGTTCAGTGGCTTTACTCTATAGGGAAATACAGTCCAGACTATAGGGCAATGGAAATGGAGTTCCAGGGGCCAGACGGCAAACGGGTAGTTTTGAGGGGCATGAACACTTATCCCCCAAAACCGGTCTCGTCACAGAGAATGGAGGCAGTGCTCCGACAGGATGATATAGAATGGGCTGCAGAATGTTTTGTCACCTTCAGGAAACCCCCAGAGACCAGCTCACAACACCCCAGTGACATTCAAGCCTTGCTACAAAAACACGAAAAGGTTTTTCGGGACCTTCCATCAGGCAGACCACCAGACCGGGGTTTTGAACACATCATCGAGCTAAAGGAGGGAACACAAGCAGTCATCACCACTCCTTATAGGCATCCCAAGAGGTACAAGGATGAGATTGAGAAAACCATCAAAGAATTACTGGAGCTTGGTTATATACGACCCAGTTCTAGCCCCTTTGCATCTTCAGTAGTTCTAGTTAAGAAGAAGGATTGTACTCTGCGTATGTGCATCGATTATCGAGCACTTAACAAAAAGACCATCAAGAACAGGTATCCCATTCCCAGAATTGACGAACTCATGGATGAACTTCGGGGAGCTCAATACTTCTCCAAGATCGATCTTTGCTCGGGGTACCATCAAATCAGGGTAAGGGACCAGGACATCTCCAAAACAGCTTTCCGCTGTCATTATGGTCACTATGAGTTTCTAATCATGCCCTTCGGACTGACCAATGCTCCAACCACTTTTCAGTCATGCATGAACCATACCTTCCGAGCACAGCTACGTAAATTTTTACTGGTATTCTTTGATGACATCCTGATTTACAGCAAAACCTGGGAAGAACATCTGAAACACCTGGATGAAACATTGAGTATTTTAGAAGAGCATTCACTATATGCAAAAATGTCCAAGTGTGAGTTTGGCATGAGAGAAATGTTGTACTTAGGACACGTAATCAATGCAGAAGGAGTACAGGTTGACATGGAGAAAATCAGGGCTATCAGAGATTGGCCTGCGCCAAAAACAGTTACAGAGTTGAGAGGGTTCCTAGGTCTATGTACTTATTACCGGCGATACGTTAAGGGATTCTCCCAATTTGCAGCACCCCTCACAGATCTCACCAAGAAAGGAGCGTTCACTTGGACAGACTTAGCACAGAAAACTTTCGAGGAGATGAAGGTTATTATGAGTTCTTGTCCAGTTCTAGCATTACCAGATTTCTCACAACCTTTTGTGGTAGAATGTGATGCCTCAGGGGAAGGGTTAAGAGCAGTGTTGATGCAGAATCATCACCCTATTGCATTTGAGAGCCGTAAACTGAAAAACTACGAGCACCATTACTCCATATATGACAAGGAGATGCTGGCCATCTTGCATGCTCTCACAAAATTCAGGCAGTACCTGGTGGGCAGTAAGTTCAAAATCAAAACCGATCATAACAGCCTCAAGTATTTCTTGGAACAGAAGGAACTGAATGAGCGACAGCAGAAATGGGTAAGCAAAGTACAAGCCTATGATTTTGAGATCGAGTATGTGAAAGGTAAGAATAATGTAGTAGCTAATGCATTATCCAGGCGTCCATCCCCATTATCTCTCAGTAGTATATCCACGGATTGGAGAGCACTTCTCTTAGTGGAATACTCCAAAAATAAATTCGCTTGCGAATTATTGGATGGGCAAATTCAGGATGACAGGTACAGGATTGTGGATGACATCATCTATTACAAGGACAGAATATACCTCGTTCCATAATCCACATTGAGGAAGAAGATCATTCAGGTAGCCCACGATTCTCCTTTATCGGGGCATCAAGGTTTCTTAAAGACCTACAGGCAAATCAGAGCAATGTTATCAGAACCGGACCGGTCATCGAACCGGCGAAGCCCAAAATGTGAACCAGACCGGAAACCGGACCGGAACCGGAAAAAAACCGGGTAAAAAACAGGCTGACTAAAAAATACATAAAATATTCATATTTTGTAAAAAAACATATATATTCATGTGCATACATATGAATCCAAACCATTAATACACAAATATGCAAAGTTTCTCATATATATAGCAAATATGGGTGCAAATATCCAAAATAGCACTAGTGCAATACATCTGTGAGGTTCTGAACCAAAGTACATCAACAAAGAGGCTCTAAATGGCCCCTACAATCCAAAAATAAACCATAGTACTAATGAATAACAATAAAGTGATCATATGGCCAATAGGAAGCAGGTCAAAGCAATAAGTTGCAAGTACTCTTTCGTCATAAAAAAATGTGAACAACACTTGTAACATCAGCATTAGCAGAGGTACATCAGTCTTATCAATGGTGTCCCCAATCAATCACAAATGTTTACATTGAATTCAGATGTAAGTGCTAGTGAGTCTGTGCTTATCCATAAAATACCATGTACAAAGCTAATCAAACAGAGGTAAAAGTACCACGTTATTTGTAGTATCAGTTTGAGTATTGAACCTCCTTTTGACTGTGTATTTAGGGTAAAACAATAGTGTATTTCTGCCATTATTTAGTGCATTTCTTAATCAATATACAGATCATTATATGTGTTAGCAGCATATACTATTAACAAAGCAGTAAGTATGTTTAGGAATAAAGTTTGAAACAAAGTCTTAAGTGATCATTAACAGGTGTACAACAATATTTCAGAATTTAAACATTATCATCATATCAAAACAATGTATGTATTTTCAGTCTGATATATGAGTGCAAAATAAGGTTGTTATCAGGCCATTATTTAATTGCAATCCAAACCAACGAAATCAGTCTTTAGATGTTTTTTTGTTTTTTTTTTTTTAAATTTGCAAAACTGGCCTCTGGACCAAACCGGCCTCTGAACCGGCCGGTTCCGTACGGAACTGGCCGGTTCAGAGGCCGGTTTTGCAAATTTTTTTACTGAACCGGACCGGTTGACCCTGTGAACCGGTCAGACCGGCCGGTTTTGCCGGTTCCGAGCCGGTTCCGATAACACTGGATCAGAGAGAGGTTCTCTTGAAAGGGCCTCAAGGGGGAAATTATGCAGCATGTCCGGGAATGTAGCATCTGTCAACAAAACAAGATTGAGAACACCCACCCCGCAGGGGTTACTCCAGCCACTATCGATTCCAGAACAGAAGTGGGAGAGCATCTCCATGGACTTCATTACAGGCTTGCCCAAGGTCCAAGGGCAAGATTGTTTATATGTAGTAGTTGACAGACTAACCAAGTTTGCACATTTCTTCTCTATACCATCAGACTACTCGGCAGCTCAAGTAGCGGAGTTATTTTTCAGGGAGGTTTTCAGGTTACATGGGTTGCCTAAGACCATTGTCAGTGATCGGGATAGCAGGTTCACGGGTGCCTTCTGGCAGGAACTATTCAAGTTGGTGGGGACCGAACTAGCTACTAGTACGAGTTATCACCCCTAGAGTGACGGACAAACAGAAATAGTCAACAAATGGATCGAAGGGTATCTAAGGAATTATGTAGCAGGACAGCAGCGAACCTGGATCAAATGGCTACACCTAGGGGAGTATTGCTACAACAATACTTATCACATGTCTATTAGGATGGCTCCTTTTAAGGCATTATATGGATACGAGGCCTTGGACTATGCAGATTTGGCATTCGGAGATAGTAGGGCTCCTAAGGCTAAGGATTGGATACAGGACAGTCAGGACATCCTGAAAATACTAAAGGAGAATTTACAAACAGCCCAGAATCAACAGAAGATGTATGTCGACAAACACAGGATTGAACGGAGCTTCGAGGTAGGGGATTTAGTATACTTAAGGCTCCAGCCCTACAGACAGTCCTCGCTTAAGAAGAAAGGAGCAGAGAAGTTGAAACCCCGCTTCTATGGACCCTACAAAATAATCCGGAAAGTGGGAGAGGTGGCATATGAGCTAGAACTTCCTCAGGAAAGCAAAATTCACAACGTGTTTCATGTGTCTAGCCTGAAGAAGACCCTGGGGCAACACATTGCTCCATCCACTGAATTGCCTCCTTTAGATGATGAAGGACTGCTGATACTGATTCCCGAACGGATCATTCAGACTAGAGAGAGGAAGCTCAGGAACAGGGTAATCAGGGAATACTTAGTTCAATGGAAGCAACTACCGGCAGAAGATGCCACCTTAGAAGGTGAACAGGTATTGCAGCATCCCAATTTGAAGTTGCTTGAGGACAAGCAATCTCGAGCGGGGAGGACTGTAATGTCCCCTCCCAATTAGGCCTTAAGGCCCCAAAACCGCTAACCTATGTGATTCCTGTGGGTTCAAGCGGTTACTGATAGCTAGGGAATCAGCTAAGAACTGATGCCATCCATAGAAGATCTAGGGCATCATCATTTGGTCGAGAAGGGCCACCGGGGCCAAAGACCACCTTCGTGCATGCCATCCTAAGCATTATTTAATAATGCATGCACTCTTTAAGTCTCCTTCCGCATGCATGCACGTCAACGGCAAATTAGAAGATAAAGTGACCTAATTAGGTCAAAGATTAGGTTTTGCGCAGTTGAACTTTATAAATAGAGGATAAAGCGAAAGGAGACTTCACTTTGGATTATTATTATTTTGGGAGCTCTTGGATAGCAGCACAGCGTGCAGCATAGCAGTTGGGGTTGGAGACGGAGTCTTTAGCTAACAGGATTTTGGCAGTGAAATATCTGCCCTAGTCTTATTTCGGGTAAGCCATACAAGTTCACCACTTGTTCTTTATTCATTCATCAGTTACCTAGTACATGGTATAGATCGTTGCAGGGACACGTGTGCAGCCGTAAGAGGGGGTTTTCAGCTAGAAAGCCCTAATCAGCTGTTGGGCCTTCAGATCTCAGTTTCCTTCCGAAACTCAGGCACCAATCTCATCATCAGCCTCATACTCCGGTACCCAGTGACTTTCAGATCCATCAGTGCTCATCCGAAGCAGTTATCAGCCGTTTCGGGGTTCCAGAGGGTGAGTAGCTGCCTCTCTGAAGTGATTCGCTACCCTACCTGGAGATCTCAGAACCTTCGCATGCTCCGGGCATTCTCTCCGACACTGAACCACTATCAGTCCTGCAAATTCTCAGTCAGATTGGACATCTCCTTCCTTGAGGGCGTCACACTTTTCTACTTGGGCGTCTTGTTGCTGGGGGGATTCACCTGAAGCAGAGGAGCTCAGATCCTCTCCGATCTAGCTTGCAGTACTGGCAGACTTTTGCTGGAGTAGTTCAGACCAGCTTATCAGTGGTAAGTGTTCATTCTATCTCGCAAACCCTAACCCTAATTTTTCCTATAAAATAGGGATTTTTGCTTGGAAGTTTGCATGCCCCGTTGTATCAGCATATTTGTATAAAAATAAAAAATATCGGGATTTGGGATATTACAGCTCACTTTATTCCGGTAAAGTCTACTTATAAGGTTGTTAACATTGCTGATATATTTATAAAAGAAATTACCAGGTCGCACAATGTACCTAAGGTAGTAATCTCAGACAGAGATACAAAATTTACAGGAAATTTTTGGAAAGCTTTATTTAAAGGATTAGACACGCATTTAAATTTTAGCACTGCATATCATCCGCAGATCGACGGACAAACTGAAAGAGCAAATCAGATTTTAGAAGACATGCTTAGAATGTACGTAATGGATCAACCAGGAAAGTGGGAAGATTATTGCATTTGGTAGAATTTGCATATAACAATCACGTCCAAGTTTCAGCTGGATTGAGTCCATTTGAAATTCTGTATAGACAAAAGTGTAAAACTCCAATTTCTTGGAGCAGTCTCGTCAACAGATTAATGTTAGGACCAGAATTATTGAAAGATATGCAACTAACAGTGAAAAATGTCCAACATAATTTGAAGGTTGCCCAAGATAGGCAAAAGAGTTATACCGACTTAAAAAGAACTCCACGAGAGTTCCAGGTAGGAGAGCATGTTTATGTAAAGGTAAAACCCAAAAAAAGCTCCTTGAGGTTGGGAAGATACTCAAAATTGGCTCCCAAGTATTGTGGGTCATTTGAAATTTTGACAAAAGATTGGACCGGTAGCATATCAATTAGCATTACCACCTACAATAAAAGTACATAATGTTTTTCATGTTTCAATTTTAAAGAAATACGTTCTTGATGCTACTCATGTGATTGACTGGAATGTTATACAAGTGGAACCCGAAGGAGAATTTCAAGTGGAACTGAAACGTATTCTCGACAGAATAGAACTTTTACTCTGGAACCGTACCATCGGACAAGTCAAGGTGCAATGGAAGCACCTTAGTCCAGAGGAGTCCACTTGGGAATTGGAAATTAATATGCAGGAGGCATATCCAGTTCTATTTCAATATGAAATAATGGAAGAATGAAAGACAAGAAATAATAACACCAAGGACGATGTTATCCTTTAAAGGGAGGTGTATGTAATCCACCAAACAATTGTTAATTATTTATTACTTGGAATATTTATTTATTTTAAAATATTTTGACAATAAAGTCAAAATGAATGTAACGGATTATTATTATTGAAAAAATAAAATACTGAGGAATCGTAACTGAAGTAGCCGTTAAAAGAGTGTTTGCTGACCCGCGAGGGGAAATGACAAATGGCGAAAGTTGTTGAGTGAGAACTCAGATTATGCAGGAGGCATCATCCCCAAAATCAGGTCAAGACTCCTTGTGGAGCCCTAAAGAGCAGGAGGCTCATAAATGACCATGTCCTAGGCAAAATACTATAAAATAGTATGTCCACCGAATAAGCAGGAGGTTGGATGTGGATGTGGAAATAATCTATTGATGCAAAGGGATGGCGCATTGATCGGAATTTGCCCTTGTGGTTCAGCAAACAGGCTCAGGGGTTCTGGAGCAAGTAAGATTTGGCTGCTCTAGAAGTTGGTTGGGAGGAACGGCAGCTTCAGTTTTGTTGTCCCGACAGTGATGACAGGTTCCTTACTGCATTTCCTTTATTGTTTTAGTATTAGTAGTTACATTTCAAATGTAGAATAAAGTGAGAGTATAATGTATCAACTGAATATTCTTTTTTTATCTTGTTAGTATTGTAAATTTTGTTACACGTTGTTAGCAGTTATCTACAATATTTCAAAGTATTCTTTTAATATATCATATTTTTAGTCTATCAACCAAACCCAGCTCATTTACTTAAAATCTCAAATTTAACAACAAGAACCGAGAGACTCTTCACAGAGATCTCTTCTCTGTTCTAAATACATCTAGATTACTTTACAAATGCTTTACTCAAATATGATCATATTGAATTAATGACAGATCTAAGTAAATTTAAATCAACTGCTTTACTCTATGAGCCGAAGGCTTCTACACAGTTTATCTGTGTTTAAAAGTTAATACGCATACATTAACCCTAGTCTCTGTTTGGGCTTCCATACCCAGATTGGGAGAAAATTCAAGATATTAATTAATTAAAAAAAATAAGCTAAGGGATAACGTTCAAGCAAACTACTATCAACAAAGTATTCAATGAACAAGCTAAGTAAACAAATGCCCAGCTCGCAGATCTGAGTTCCAAACTCAACGATAATCAAATCTAGCTAAACGCAGAGCAAGTTTATTTACCAAATCATTATCATATCTGACAATCAAAACAAACAGTAAGATCTGTTACCACCTAAGTTGTACTTGGTGTTTTTTTTTCAAGCGAGCCAACGAAGTAGAACAGGTACACTTGTTCTTGATCAGAGTTCAGAAGTCCGTTGAACTTTTCATGGGAGTTTGTTCGGAAATTTTTGTAACACATGTTCATACCCCCTTGGGGAAATTATAAAAAATGTCCTAGCATTTAATTTTTTATAAAAGGCTCGGCTTCCCAGACTTAAGCATCAATCCGACTAGCCCAGAGTGTTTTTTCCCTCGATTATTATTGGTTATTGAACAAACAACTAATAATTTCTAAGTTTTTCACTCACACCTCCAAAGTTGGGGTAGTAGTCTTGGTGTTTCAGCCTTGGGAAGTTATTAGAGCCTTTGTGTCAGTGTTTTTCAACATGATAGTCATTGATTTTGAGTCGTATGGACATGTGTTAGGTCCCCCTAGAGTTTCGTCTGATTCCGAGAAAATAATTTTTTCCGCAAAATTAGGCCATTTTTTAATGGTTTAATTAAGTAATTTCAAAATGCAATAAAAGTCAGATACGGAGTCCGTTTCTGGCGCAAGGACACTCGTTTTCACACCCGGAGCGTCCACTTTATCCCAAAGACCACTTTCCACATCAGTCGGACAACCGAAACACCCCGTGGAGCATTATTCAGCTAAAGATGCATCAAAAGAGCATTTTAATGCTAAATTACATCAAATTAGCACCAAAGTCAATGTTTGAAAAGTCAAAAAAATAAGTCAAAAGGAGAGTTGGGTGACATGGCAAATGGGTCCCCATGGTTACCAACTTCACTAAAACTTAAAAGGTGACTTGAATTATGGATAAGGCAATGAGTTTAATATTATTTGGAGACCCCACCACAAATTCCTAATTCACCTTCACGTGAATAATTCTAAACTCTCTTGAATTCGCATGGTATGTGATGTAACATGGCATTCTTGTCTCCTTTAATGGGCTACCTCATCCCATGTTAAAGGCGTCACATTTAAATATTTTTTGGAGGCTAGAAAACCAATCCATATTTAAGATATGCGCCTTCCTCTTCATTATTGGAGACTTGGTTACTTGGCATATGGTGATTGGATTGTGATGACTACCTCCAATCCGCTCTTCTTTAACTTAAAGCAAATCTCTCAACATTTAGTGAACTCAAAGCTCACGCTTTGTAATCTCTAAAATTAAGGGGGTACATCTCCATATGAGCTCACGGCTAAGGTAAGGTGGCATTTATTGGATGGATTGGTGGGGATCAAATTGAGAGGTGGCACCTACCTCTTCACTTAAACTAAAGCTCAATTCCATGAAGTGGACTTCAACTCCACTCTTCTGTTAGTTGGTGATCCATCCCCCCTGGGTCATTTTTGCTATTTAAGCAGGGCTCCTTTACTCATTTTTGCATGGTCAGAGGACCAAAGGAATGCTATTGCTTGTATTGTATGGTTTACCATTAGGAGTAAAGAAGGATTTGGAGGCAAGATCTATGGTGTAATGTTTTTCATGTGTGGATGGTGATTGTCAAGTGCTTATGAGGTATAATCTGTATTATTGGTCTTTGTTTTTTGTTGGTTAATTGTGGGCCTTGAAAGGGAGCTCCCTCCCAGTGGGGTAAGATATTATTCTAGTTTGATTTATGCTCTTACTGTTCGCTTGTTTCAGATCTCTTGGAGTTGCATGTATTTTAAGTTTAATTGCATGCTTTCTAATTGTCTTTTTCCAGCAACACCTATGTTTTAAGTTTTAACCATCTGTTTGTGCAAGGACTTCTAAGTTGCAGGTGATATCACTTGTAGAAGGGGTTGAGCTAGCTTGAATCTTCCTCATCTTCAATATCTTTTTGAGGACATAGTCCCTTGGTGTTCCACCAAAGCAGACTCCATGGCCCAACATTCCCAGGCTTCCAGCACTCTTTCTATCTCTCTTTCCTTCATTTTTTAAAGAAAAATTAAATCTTTCTCGGTTACAGTTACTCACATGCTTAAGTAGTTTAGTTTATCTTTCAAGCAATATCTAAAGGCCAATCTATTTAAACATGTATCTAGATCTAGAAACATAAAGTAATATTTTCAAAGTAGATCTAGTTTTTATTAAGTACTTGTACATATTTCCAATCTTTCAGACTTAATATTTTTATGTTCTTAACGCTTTATTTGGCACATTTGGTGCTTTACAGGTGGCTGGTTTTTCACTTTTATTGCCAGGACAAGGAGAAGTGCCGCTGGAAAATCAATGATCTAAGTTGTTCAAAGACCTCCCGGAGCACCACTCTTGATCTTGTCTTACTCATAAAACCTATAAGCCTTTGGATCTAGATCTGTAAGGACCAAAGGCATCCACCTCTCATGAGCTTTGTAAATACCGTAATAAAAGACTTTGAGTAGGCTCTTCAAAGTCCACTCCCCATCCCCCCTGGGGAGATTTGTGTCAGTGTCTTTTTTTTAAGATTTTCCAGTTTTAGTTAGTTTTATCTTTATTTCCGATTGAGTTGTTTATTTGATCAAAGAAGCAAAAGAAATACTTACCCCACACTCTCCCGAGTACCTCGAAAGGGTGAAAGAGATTCGTGGTAGGAATAATTAGAAAATATTTCTTTTATTTATTTGTTCTTAATTTTTTAAATCAATCCGACCGTTGCTTTCCTAAGTACCCGAAAGGTGAAAGAGACTCTTCGATCGTCATCTAAACAACTCATTGTTACGTCTCTAATAAAATAAACCAAGGCTCCTTCCCTATATGCTCTACACCGCTGTAGCTTGTCTGATCAATTGGTTGTATCAGAAAGGGATACGAGTTACTAGATTTAATAGGAAAATCCACACAAGTGATTTTCTCGAGAACTCAAGAGGTTGCAAAGAGTAACTACTACAGAGTCAGGGAGCTACTCCAAGCAGGTTCATCCTCGCCCCGTTGGACACTTAGTATTACCGCTTTAGCACTCAGTTCGAAGGAACTTGACTTGTTGGGCCAAACCCACAATTAACCCACGCCCTTAATTACTCATTAATAATTTTAAAACTGACCAACGAGACAACTGCAAGACTTACATGACACAACAACACCACTTTTACAAGCACTCCATATTCATCGGCACTGGTCTGTTTTACTTTCAATGCTTAAATCAATTATCGCAAAATGTCTGAATGGTGCTTACATTGTCATATGTTGTTGATGTGATCTCTTTCTTGCAATAGTTCGTTGTGTTATTTTATCCATTTCATATTAACTCCTAGATTTAGTCTTTTCTTTCGTAGACTAAAAACCATAGATTTTCTTCTAATAGGGACCACCCCCCTTGGCTTCGCTAGAAGTAGGCCTAGATGGAGGAGTTGAGAGTTGAGTGACAGTATCTCAACTTGAGACTTGCCCCCAAGGACGCACCCAGTGGCTTGAATATTTCTGCCACGCCCAAAACCCCCGAGGTGCGTGAAAGGCGGCAACAAGATCTACAATTGGCAAATCACATCTACAAGTTTTAAGAACATAAACAAATACAAATGCTTAGTCATTATATCAGGCTTCCATACCCAGAAATAGATCGACCGGATGAAAATTTAATTAAAAAACAAACCCACGATATCAGGATATAAGAGTTATCTAATTATAGATCCGAGCTTCACAAACATAATAATGATCAAATCAAAAGTAAGATCTAGGAATCATGACAGTAGGGTCAAGTTTATTCCCCCAATCGAATTTACAAATCGGATCTTAAAGGTTTAACAAATTTTCCAAACTGTGAAATATATCATGGCTGTAAAGCCAATCTTTTGAATCCACAGACTAAAACTAAAATCGCAAAGTTTTTTCCCCGATCCAACCACAGAACAACTGTTGTTTTGTCAAACCCCAAGTACTAGAGGTTGTGAATCCCTCCCAAGTAACCAATGCATCTAAGTACAGACCCAACAAGGGTTATGTCTATAAAAAAAAACTTATCTTAGAATTTTATAAGTGGTTGTAAAGCCCTGTCTTCCCATAGAATCACGACCAAAGCAACCAAGAAACCAGCTTAACCATGAACCCAAAACGGAGTCATACCTTGTGACTGATAGTGGATCCAAGTGTACAGTCCATAAGCCACGCCGCGCCAATGTTCATATGCACAAGGACCTACTGGCATTAGTATAACCATAATAATCTAAATTTATATATATTCTTCCTATTAACAGAGTATGGGGTAAATCCCTCACAACTAAACAAAGAAGAATGAAGCTCGAGGGGAGGTGACCTTGTCACCGCTCTCACTTGGCCCATGCTTCGACAACCTGCATTAACATATTAGTATTGTTAAACTGTGCACTGTAAACTGTAACATGTTTTAAAGAAAAAGAAATGCATTTGTAACCAATACCTTGCACTTCGAGTTTGGGCCATAAGGGTGAAGCAAGCTTATCCAAAGCTTTCGTGTATACCTTGACTTCACCTATCAACAGAATGACACAGTTATAATAAACCCAATTATAATGAATGTAATTATTTAATTATTCAACCAGTGAAGAAGCTTACCTTGCTAAAACGCATGGAGGACCCAAGGGTCGGCTCCTCCTGGCTCTCTCTTCTTCCTCTGCCTTTGCAACAAGAAACGAAGATGTCAACACTGTTTCAAGCTAAGAAAAACCTTTTAAAAATGAAATTCTAGAGTAATATGGGAAGTATTTTCTTCTTTATATGTTAATTAAAACCTTGCAGGCTGCAAAGCCTCTACCAAAACTCGAAGGAAGGCGTTTGGGCTTCCACTTAAACCTCATGAAGATCCAAGAATGGTCGAGGCTGTAATGGCGGCCACATTTTCCATTAACCACTAATAAGCCTTCAAACAAACCCAAAGATTATAGACCAAAAACTAAACACTCATTAACAGACCACGAAGGGCAAGTCTGGTTGCAGTGCAGTCCATGGAGCAACTGAGCATCAACCTCCAACCTTCATTAACAAAACAACTAGACAAGACCAAATGAATGCTTTGAAAAACCCTCACGACAGCTTAATTCCACTTTAAAACCCTACGAAAACCCTTGAATCAGATCAATGACAAATACAAGGTCAGGATCAAACATCTGCCCACAACGCATGCAAATAGCCATGCCTTTAAATGTGCCTAGTTGCGTTGTCAACTCGCAGCCAGGGCTACAACAATAAAATTAATACAAGCTATTAAACCTTTCATTAAACCCTCATAACATTGTTGGCATCCACTTGTGTCCCCCATGGCCACTCCAGCATATATATTTATATAAAACTTAATATTATAACCTATCACCCTCATGGTTGGTAAATCCCGTGGGATAGGACTTTAAACCGTGGTATAAGTCTTATGGTTGCTGCAAACCCTTCCAACATCGTGTAACAAACTGCCATCAAGCTAATAAACAATTATATAACCACCTTTGCGAAAGAAACTCATATGAAAGGTGGGTTTAATATAAGCTTTAACAAATAAATGTTATATTTTTAGAGTGTAGCTAGGACTAAGCCATAGGTTTAGGCTTACGTACTAGGTAATCAAACCACTATGAAAATAAACTCGAAGACTTAAACGTCACCTTGGCGAGGATGCGACGAAGTCATCACTATAAATGGAGACCACGCCAAACGGAAGACACACCTTGTCATCAAACAATAACAAGTCTAGTTAAACTCATCCATGCAATCCAATAAAAAGTATGTCATGACAAATATAAACATGCTACAACCAATAGATTCATGTTGCAACAAGATTGAATAATAAATAGTAAACTTTTTTTTATGGAATTTACGGGTCTATGACAGGTTGCTTCCTCTTCTTCCCTTCAACCCCTGTACATAAGGAAACAACACAAGTTAATAAGTACTGGTGTAAAATTGCAATTAGGGAGTGGACCATTAGCAACCTTTCTCACACTTTGTAACCATACTATGCCAGCACACTTTGTTTGTAATTTGGTTATTGTTTAAACTCTGGAAACACTATGATACTGCTACATGAAACTTCGTTTCAAACTTAATACAATGGTGTAATCTTAAAATGCTTGGTTATGCATGTTGATACTTATACAAAGTCTGCAAATAAATACCCAAACCATGGTGAAAAACTACTGTTGTCGTAAATGTTGATTCATAACTGATACTATACTGCTGCTAGTACTTTATTCCAGACCTTCATCAGTTGTTGGGTTATGCATATTGATGCTTACGCCAACGTTGGAAGGAATACTTGCATTAATGACCGATACATGTTACTTGTATTGTTGCACATGTGTGCTTTAGATTATTTGGTAATGATAAATTATTTGTACTTTTGCTAATACTTCCATATCACTCTTGTTATTTGCACCTTGGAATTAATTGGCTAATTATTGCGTTGTCCTTGGACGAATGCAATTACATTATTCATATCATCCTTTTGACTCCATTAGGCACTGGTCACTAATTTCACACGTTTGCAAGATATATGTGTCTAAGTGTCTTTAGCAGAGTTGTCATTAGGGCTCTCCTCTAGGAGGTTTCGACTTCCGAAGAAGTTTGGAGAAGTGACTAAGGTGATAGTGGTCACTTTCTCTACATATGCTTGTCGGTGGCTTGGACTGCCATTTTATCCAGTAACAGGCAGGAGGATGGGCATATTTTTCTAGGACAAGGAAAATATGTTGTTGACATCTTAACAAGGTTTCAAATGGAGGATTGCAAATCTATGACCACACCTATGACTACCAACTGGAAGAAGTTAGTGACTTTCGAGGGAGAGTTGGTTGATCCTACCAATTATCCTCAACTGATAGGATCTCTGATGTATATGGTCAACACTAGAACAAATATTAGCTATGCAGTCAACACCTTGAGTCAATATATGGTGGAGCCCAGGAGAGCGCACTAGGTGGCTGCAAAGCATGTGCTCAGGTACCTTAAAGGTACTGTAGACTATGGATTGAACTATGAGAGGGATGGAATAGAGTTGATTGGCCATACAAATTCTGACTGGGAAAGAAGTATAGTAGACAGGAAAAGTACTTCAGGGTGTGTTTCAGCTTAGGTTCGACAGTTGTGTCGTGGTTTAGCAGGAAACAAAAGTCAGTGGCACTGAGCTCTGCTGAGGCAAAATACATGGCAGCCAGTCTAGCTAGCTGCAAGGCTATTTGGCTTCACAAGATGCTTGTGATTTTATTTGATTCTCAGTTGGAGCCAACTGTGATCTACTGCAATAATCAGAGTTGCATGAAACTCACGGAGAATCCAGTATTTCATGATAGGTCCAAACATATTGAGATTAGATATCATTTCATCCGTGATCATGTTCAAAAGGGAGCAGTCAAGCTTCAATATTTGTCTACATACGAAAAGGTTGCATACATTCTTACAAAGTCACTGGGAAAAAGTAAGTTTGTATACATTAGGGACAAAATGGGGTTCTTCAGAACACTTTCATCATTGAGACGAAGTGTTGAAATATTAACGAGGAAAGATGCAAATGAGTAATTTTGCATGAAAGTGAAATTAAGTTTTTGGAACCCTAATTAGGGTTTGGCAATCTAATTTCTTAGTGACTTATAAAAGGAAGTCAAAGGGTGAGTATTATCGATATTTTTGGAGGATGAAGTGATTTCATCTTTACACTGTAGGGCGTCAGTGTTGGATGAACCAAGGGAAGGGCGCATGTCGCTGGGAGAGCTGGGAGGGTGCATTCCCGAGGAGAGAGAGGCACAGATTTGAGATAGATTTGACACAGTCTTCTGAGATAGCAAAGATACTTCCCTTCCTTATAGAGAGAGATCATCTTACTGTGTTCCTTCAGAGATTGGAGGACTGATTAAGCTGGAACGTGAGCAGTAGCAAAGAGGATGACTTCCCGAATCCCAGCTACATGTCAAATGTGGGAGCTATTGCACACGTGTGGAGGCTGAGTGGACCCAGAGAGATGAAAATATTCATCAGGGATTGAGGAGAGGCATTCAGAGTTCAATCAGAGTCTGACGGAGAGCAGAATAGCTGGGACGTGTCTCTAAGGAGGAGGGATGCAATTATACTGCTGGGGGATGTTTTCAATGTTTGAGGACTCAAATCTTCTTCCGGAACAAAGCAAAGCAGAGCTGGAATGCTGAGGAAGAATTCTTCAAAGGTTAGATAGAGAGTACAGTATCCAATGGCTGGCAAAGTTTGAGTTGAGATTTGCAGCCGAGGATGAACTCCTAGGGGCAAACTTTCCAAAAAAAGCAGTTGCAACTATTGCAGATCTAGGGCTTTGGCCCTTCAGGTTCATTTGTTGTTTATCTTACTCATACTGTACGTATTCTTCATTATATTTGCTCTAGGATTGAGGGAGAAGAAAGCCCCTTTGTAGTTGGTTTTCACAAGTTGGGTTTCCAGGATAAATTCTGAGTCATTTGTGTGGTTGCTAGTTATTATCACATATATAGTAGCCAGGCTACCATATTCTATTTTTCAGATATAGTACATTTTTCAGTCAGATCTCTTACATATGAGATGCTGAGATGAGTAGTTTTGACGGATCATTACTTTGTTAGTGGACTATTATACTCTCCCATGTCAGGACTGAGTCTCAGGACACTCAGATTCGAGGACAGATGTAGCCATTTAGTCATTTGCAGAGCAGTTAGTGATGCCCAGATTGGTTCTAGTGTTTTCTCATTGGACAGATGATGGTTCAGATGGATTATTTGCATGGTTATGACTCGGCATTTATTTTATTGTGTTATGGTTATCATTGCTCTTATACTCATCTTTGTGACATATACTAGCATTTAGTGTCATGATCTAGCGGTCATAAATATATGGACTTGGATGTATTTGTATTATGTATTGGTGTCCCTACTTAGAATTGGAAGTTCCTGATCTATACTCATTGGTTTTACCCTCTCTAGGGAGAATAGAGATAGTCATTCCCACCATTCTTTGGCTTGCTATTGTTGGCTTCATCTTTCACTGTCTCCACCCATCCATTATCTTCCAGTTTTGTTTTTAACCCGACTTACTACTTGACTTATGGCATGGAGGACCTTTCCCCGCTAGAACCTTTGTTGGACAAACCTCCCTGTTTATAGTGTGTCTCGGCTCTGAGTTGGTGACAAAACTTGCCTTTGGTGAGTTGGATTGTATGCCTAAATCATTTTGGTCGATTGTCTCGATGTTTGGCACTGTGCAGAACTCCCCCCTAGTCACTTGAGATGTTGTTGGCTAAAACTGAAAGCTCATGTAGTACTTGTATTGGAAATGTTTATATATGCGCCCATGGAAAATGTAAATTCTAAAATTGTTTCTTAACATATACGAGCAAAGGACAAGAGCAATGAAATGCTAAAATACTCCGTGAAGGGTATAAGAAAAGGTTCCAAAAGTAGTGGTTAAATATATGCTATATCCAAATATTGCTGACCTCATAAATTTGAATATGTCCTGGATGAAAGCTGTAGTTAGTTGTGCTTTTAAGCACTAGTGAAGTCCCTAAAAGTCATATAGGACAAAAAGGCCATGGAAATAAAATTGATGGTCCTAATGAACCTGGATCAAACTTGATGTAGACATGATGCCTAAGTTGAATAAGCACTCTCTGAACAACTCAACCATTTGTGAGGCACTGCCATTCCCTGTGTTGTTGTTTGTCCGACATGTGGTTATAGTGAGTATTCCCTTCCCATATCCAAAGTGTCATGATGTTAAGTTGGTAGTCATCCTTTACCCTAGCCTTGTCAATTTCAGCCTTCACCCTTCACTAGCAAATTGACTACAACTATGAAGTGAGTATAGTCCTGAAAGTCTGGTCTGAGTAATAATAAATAAAACCCTATATATGTATTTGGTTGATGTACCGCAAGTGAGGTGACTGCTACTTGTTATGAATGTTACTTAAATTATTTATAGAGCATGTCTTCGCCTTGTAACACTTGTAGCAGATGGATGATAGCCTGAGTTATATTATTGGTATCTGGTCATTTACAGGTGATTATATTGTCTATTGGATATTGTTGATGATCAGGCAGAGACCTGGTAGGGGTATGAGTCTGCACCCTAGATGGATTTGGACTCTCTGAGTCTAGTGAGATAGCTTATTTTCAGTTTCGGGCACTTGCAAAGATGATCAGGCTCATTTTACCTTTCTGATGCAATTTTGCTTCACAGGATGATGTGTCTGAGCAGGGAGATGTTTTATTGGGATCTCCTAGGGCGTTGTATGGGGCATAGGGGGTGCAGCCACTTGATTGCTATAGTATCCCCATCCCAGAGATATTAGTGGGCTCAGTTTGACAACGCAGGCACCCTAGGAGGCTATTTTGGCAGGTTCACGTTTCCCGAGGCAAATTAAAAAATGATTAAATGGCTACTGAAGGAATCGATTTGGGCTACTAAGGCAAGGAAATGACATGGGATGAATCCTGATGATGAGTGTGATGTTCTCTGCACCTTCTACAGCAGTTGCAACACCTGATTGGGCCCACAGCTATTTTTTGGGCATTTTTATATTATTTTCTGGAACTTTTGGGAGGCTCACGATTTCCTCAAAGAAGCACAAAGTCAAAAAATTAAAATATTATATTATTTTATTGTGCCATGGGGCATCCAGAGGGAGTTAGTTAACACTCCATGGACCCACCATGTGCTTCATTTATTTCTTGTTGAGTGGGGTACCCTCTTTATGGGTTAGGATTTTGGTTCTCTCATTTCTATTTAAAGGAGAGAGCTTCTCATTTATAAGGGGTCTTTGGCTCAGGGATCTAGATAATAGAAAACTTTTCTTGTGGATATTTTCTTGGATCTCCTTTGCATCTGATGTTCTTAGATGGTGATTGGAAAGTCTTTTACTTCCAAGCATTCGGGAAATTGTTATGAGATCTATATTTTTTGGGGATCATTGTCTTGTCTACAGGAGGACGACTTCAACTTGGGCGTTTTGCAAGGGGACCTCAACTCGCTTGGATTGTCTTCGTTTTTTATTAGGGGGTTTTCATTAGTGTCATTGCGATCTATTATTTTCTCTTGCTATTTTTCTGTAGCATTTAGCTTTTTTCTCATGTGGCAACAAATCTGATATGGTTGACGTTTGTTGTGCAGGAAAGAGGGCGCATTGACTTCCTCGGGCAGACACTAGACATAGAACTCGCTTCAAGATTCTCAAATTGATCAGGATGGCAGGGATCATCATCATCAAGGCATCTACAAGGTTTTCCAAGTAATATCTACAAGTTGGTTCTTCTCTTCCATGATCTCAATCCCATGTACCTGCTTTTCTTCAATTTACTGAAAATTTCAAAATATTTAAAAATTTGAAAAATACTTAATCAGGGAACCATTCGATCTTTGGACAAACCACTGCTGGGTTTTGTAGATCGGGCATCCCTCTCACCATTTCATCTTCAACATTGTCCAAAAGGTTGTTGGTTTTCCCTAGATCTGAAAAACTAACTGTTAAAACCCAGCGCCCCCCACTGAAATTTTGACCTTTTCCAAATCTGACTTTTTTTGGAAAATAACCACTTGGGTTTGTAGATCGGGTCCTCCTCATTCCAAAACACCTCCAACGCTGAGCTAGTTGCTGCCAGGTGGCCCTAGATCTGAGAAATTGACTTTCAGCACCCTAGCACTCCTAGTCATTTTCTAACTTTTTCCGGATCTGATTTATTCTGCATTTTTCCAACCTGGGTTTGTAGATCAGGTCATCCACATCCCATTTCTCCTCCAACGCTGAGCTGATGCCTACCAGATTGTCCTAGATCTGAGGATTTGTCCCTCCAAACCCTAGCGCTAGCCCTCCTTCTGTTGATTTCCCCTGCAAACTTAATTTTCCGGGCCAACACTTTTCTAGGTCCATAGATCAGGGCATACCCCAAGTGGGTTCACTCCAATGCTGGGCAGATACTGACTCCATTTCCCAAGGCCCAACAGGCACTGACCTCCAACCATAGCGCTAGCCCTCTTTTGGCCTATTTTCCCTGAAATTCGACTTTTACTTGATGACTCAGGCACTTTGATTTTGTCATATTTCTCACTGAGTCTATCCCTTGGGTACTAGATAGTCCCAGCTTTGTCCTTCCTCACTCTGCATTGGTTACGTTTCCCAAGGCAGCAGTTATCTCCATCAGTTGCTAGTACCCCAAACCTAGATCTAGTTTTTCCCCCATAGGTCACCTTGGTTCCACTTCGGATCGACCTTCATACAACCGAAACCTATATCCAAAACCCTGGTCCACTTAGTAACATCATCCATAGATCTAGAGTCTTCAATTACCTTACACCTTACGTACTTCAAGCTTACTTGATCTGATCTAGTGTTTAGGTCTGATCTCTCCTGTCGGGAGTAGATCTGGGTCTCCCTCATTGTTGTCTTGGACTTAGATAACATAAAGCGAAGACTGCCTTGATTAGCGTGACAACCATCCATTTGGGAGTCTAGGAAGTCTTGGTTCCACCTCCTTAATTGCTTGTCCCTTTACCATCCATCCTGGATCCACCTCACACGGGCAACTACAAGGTTGGTGATAGCACTAGTTTATGAGTTGTATGGATGTTCATGTGTTGCAAATTCTAATTTAGATATAAGTGTAGTTCATCTGGGATTAGTGAACATTGTGGCCGTGTTGAATATCTGACCTTCTCAGAGCAAATGGAGACCTCTAAGAATTTTTTACAGCGGTCTCTTACTCCATCTCATATCCACGCCCTTCTTGGGGCTCCGTGAGGAATAACCATTACATTTCTTTCTTATGTGGCCAACAGTTATTTTGATCTTGCATGCGTTCCTCATCTGCTTTTATTTGGGCCTATACTTCATTTCATTTTAGCCTTTTGGCTTGATTGTAATTCCTTTAGCCTCTTTGGCTTGCATTCATTTACATCATAGTTTTAAAACTCGGACTCAGTAATGAATTGGTAATGACTCGGCCGATTTGAGTTTAATGATTCACTAAAAAACACAAAATATTTAAATTTTAAAGAAAAAAATATTTTTAATATTCTGATCCATGATTCCAAAGCATTAGAGACAAAATAACCGAAGTCTGCCTATATATATACTATATACTATATAAAGGTGAAGTTTGTGAACATATTGAAATGGCATGATGTGTACTGTGCATCTGGAAGATTGCAACAAAATGAAAATACACAATCAAAGAAAGCCTAAATGGCTTGTAGAGTGGCGTAATTCACTAATTTATTTTATTTGATTCTTTCCATATTCAATATAGTTATTATTTTACCATCTGCTAAATTGCTAATTCAAATATAACCATAACCTCATAGGCATATACAGACTTTGCTGATTAAAGTAAACAAATATCATGTGTTGAAAATCCAGATTCCATACTCATGATTCCAAGTTCCAACCATGCAAAATTTCCTTCTAGTTTCTCATAGTTACAAGAAATATCAACAAAATCGCAATGAATGTGCCTCAACGTTGCTTAGCCCACTCACAATGGGAGAGAAACTCCAGTTTATAAAGAATAGTACAATAACAAGATTTGTAAATTGTTTATAATACAAGAATTACTATAGTCCTAAATGACCATTTGCAAAAATCGTTAGCAGGTTAAGAGACAAGAATAGGCATAATAGTAACTAACATAACATGCAGGACATATCTGAAGTTCCAAAGTTTAGGAATTAATTAAAAAAAATTAAAAATTTAGTGTTTATAACTCCATGCATCAACTGGGATTAACTCGGGCGAGTCATCCCATTACTCGGGCGAGTTGACCAATTCAGTGTTGAACCGGGCGAGTTGGACATCGACTCGGCCAGTTCGGTATCGAACCAGTCACCCAAGCCGATTTAGAGGCCGAGTCAGCTCAGCTGGAGGTCAACTCGGCCAACTCGACCGACTCGAACTCGGACTCAGCCGAGTTTTAAAACATTGATTTAGATATAGCAAGGATCACACATATACATGTAATTATGTAGGACGACTTGCGTGGAGGACTAATGGGGACACTTTCACACTCCAAAGTTGAGACCAAAGTAAAACATGGAGACCTAACAATACATAGAGGTCACGATGGGGGAAATCTCTTTGATCACACCATTCATATTCATAGTCACAGGGTAGCCTACTGCATGGATGATACAAATGGGTGAAGAACAAGTGAAAGGATGGTGCTAGGCAATAAATGGGAGATGAATTCAACTAACAAAGGATAATCCTATCGGCAACCATACATCTAGCACAACATTGACACTACACCACTGTTCCATATGACACTCAAGAAGATAATGATCACCAATGATATCACCACCCCGGCTAAGTCTAATCTACTATGATAAGCAAAAGAGAACCATAATATGCAACCGACATGCCATATACCTGATCAACCACATATACCTACTCTGGATCTGTCTCGGATGCACTGGCAAGGCTAGGAAAACTCATCAATCACATGTGTTGGGACTGCTCTAGCTCAGCATAAACCACGACATAGCAAGCTTCCCTCGGGGCTCAGCAAGAGGCTCATCAACAAAGAGAACATCGACACATTGCTCTGATACTCTGCATGTACTCAGCCACTGATCAATGCTGACAAAATAGGATCATCTCAATGTATGACTGACTCTAGTCAGGGACAAAAATATGGTTTGTTGCATCATGGTAGCCCAGCTGCTATGAATGTGATAACAGTACACACACATCCATAGTAACTAAAGTTTGGTTCAACACTCGGATGGTGAGATTTTAAAGCTCAAAAGTTTGGCTACCAAAATCCTCCCACCATATACCTAATATATGCATAATGGCAAACACAACCTACAACTTATAACAAACTTTTATAACTAAATATTAAAATCAAGAAAGAAAAATCCAAAGGAACCAAAAGCTTCAAAAATATACTTTGTTGTCCGCCGATTGCACACCAGCAGCAGAAATCTTCCAAAAGCTGTCTCCTCACTTGAGAAAGTCGGAGAGGTGTGACCTTGGGGGCAAGTACAGAGCTAGGTACTGTCACCTACTCCTAGCTCCTCCGTTTAGGCTAACTCCTAACGAAGCCAAGGGGGGTAGTCCCTACAAAAGAGTTTCTATGGCTCTTAAGTTGTTAAAGTGTTTTGATTAGTTGCGGATGCGGATGGGTGTTGTTTAGGAGTTATTATGATTTGAAGTGTTTGTTTATTATGAATATGAAACGAAATCAAAAGCAATCCACGTTGCTAACAAGAGATCACACATATAAGCAAAGATTCCAGACTTATAACTTAAGCATTCAAATATAATCAATTGAAATGGACCATAGACAGTTGATCAAGATAGAAAATTAATCAAATATAACAAAGGACCAGTGCCTTATGGAGTCAAATAAGCACGTGAAATAAAGTCTAGGAATTTAAGCTAGTGAGTATTAGGTTTTGCAAGTGCTCTTGGTAGATTTTAAGAGTTTTTTGCTTATGATCTTTGCTTATGGTGGCTAGATGTCCTAACCGGTAATACCTTCAGTGGCTCCGTTCGAAGACATGACGGACCTGTCTGGGATCAAAGGTAAGTGTTCAATAACTTAACTACCAGTACCCAGATTGGGTAGCCCGGCGCCCACACTTGGAATTTGCCCACATGCCTCAGTATTTATCGAACAACGCCGGTGCGTTGGTTATGGGGAAAAGTTTTAG
>LPNX010933168.1:0-22134 GCA_001517045.1 Pseudotsuga menziesii
GGAGCAAATCCAAAATCAAATAAATCAATGGATTCTCAACCGATTTGATTGAAATCAATCAGATCTGGAGCAGATTGACTGGATCTGACAAATCCTTGACTAAAGGAGGGGATCAAATCAGATCCAGAGTTGATCTACAGTGGCCTTTATGGGGAATTTATCCCTCCCTCTCTCCTCAACACGTTTTTGGCTCAACTGGATGATTTTTGGTGGATTCTTCAGTGTTTGGGCCGATGTGTCAGTGTATGGGTTGATGTGTCAGCCAGATCAGGCCCCCGGTTGACAAGTAGGCTCAATTCAGCCTCAGTTCTGCATTGATGAACTATCCATCAGAGGATTTCACTTGATTCCATGAGGAATTGCGCTCCCCCTGGGCTAGATGGCCTGCAAATTGTATAAATCAAGGCAAAGCCTCCTCTTCCAAGCTAGTTAGAGCTGGACTGAAGGGATTTCCATTGTAAACTGTGTACTGATCTTATTTTGTTGAATAAAGAAAATCTTTGGAGGCTCAATTGTGGAGTATCTTTCATGTGTGGATTGTCATTGTCTTGCTGCAATCGAGGTGAAACTGCTATTTTTCCAGTTTTTTGCACTTAATTATTGTCTGCCTGAATGGTTTCTTAAATCATAAGGATAGATCATTGTAAGTAAGCTTACTTACTTTCTATTTGTTGCATATGTTTAAATGAGTTAATACCTGTATGTTAAATAAGGTTATTTGCATACTGTATCATCCCTTTCTCATATGTATCTTCAGATCTGATAGTTCTGTATGCAGGAATTGTGTTGTAGCTTACAGGTTTGCCGTAGCTAGAAGATCTATGGTTCAGGTTTGATTCCATTGATTTCCAGCAGATATTGCTAATATCGTGCCCCTCGGTGCTTCTCTACCAAGGTCCCTCTGCAGATCTGCTTCAACAACAAGCACCTTTCTTCCCCTTTCTCTCCTTTAAAATTATTAAACTTCCCTCAAACTGGTTACTTTGAGGTCTCTTTTTAAATCTGATCTATCTCATAAATAAAATCATACATAGATGTAATTATCAAGATCCCTTCAATTTTCTAGATCTTAGCTTCATTGTGCACATAAAGTTCAAATTCAAGAGATCTAGCTAAAATTGCCTTAGTTTCGTAAGTGGTTTATTGAAAAATTCATAGCTTGCTGTTAAGGTAGTTTCATTTTCTGTTCAATAATTTCAATATTCTGCAATATCAGTGCTGTTAATTGGCTGCACAAACAGCAGGCCAAGATCCCAAGGAAAGCTTGCTTTCCTTGGTTCCCTTTTCGTCGGTTTAACTAGTTTAATTTCATTAGTTTTTTGAGATAAAGTAGGCTGACCCAAAGGCACTCTTAAAGTGCTTTGGGGAATTTGTTATTCTAATTCACTTGCTGTCATTTAGCAGGTCTGATAGAGAATAAAATAAGCTGCTGTCCAAAGTGGCTTTTGGAGCGCTCAAATCCCCCCAGGGGGCTCTCTTTTGTCACATAATTTGTAATTGTTTTGCATAAAATGTATTATCTTGGTTTGAGCTTGTATAAGGACCAAGAAAGCTCTGTTTTATCAGTGCTTTGATATTGTAACCTCTGTAATAAAATCATCCTTTGAATAGGCTCTTTCGAGCCCATTCCCCATCCCCCCTGGGGGTATTCGCGTCGGTGCCTTTTTCGTCTTTTCTGCTTATTTCCTTTTACTAGAATTTATCTGATTGGTAGGGTAGTTTATTTGATCTTGTTGTTAATTCCATATTCCATATCTTATTTTCAAAAGTAATCATAATACTTACCCCACGATTTCCCGAGTGACCCGCAAGGGGAAAGAGATTCGTGGTAGGATTAATCAGAAAACCGCATTTGTGTAGTTGTGTTATTTTCTCATATTTTGTTTATCAACATTTTTAAATTTTACCCCTCCTTGATTCCCCGATTGAGATCCACTTGGATCGAAAGAGGTTCTTGGAGGCTTTTCTTTTAAGCAAGAACACATCTTTTAAAACTTATTAAAATTTACAAGACTCCAGTGTGTATGCTTTGCACTTGGCTGTGGTTCGTCCGATCCGTTAAGCTGTATCAAAAGCACTTGGGTGACTAGCATAATTAGGACTCACCTTCCCCAATTAACAAACCATCAGGTGAAAATCCAACACCTCGATCAAACCTTTACGGTGGAAAAATACCCAAAGGAAGCGGGAACCTACTGAAAAGTGACCTCGAGGCATCGATCTCTGTCACACCCTAACGGGTGCGTTACGAACACAGCCCCAGAGACTCCATTTCAGCCCACATATTCCTTGCGGGTAGCCGTATAGGCTTTTTTTTGGACATACTCCAATTACTCTTGGGTATATCTGGAGTCCCCCTTAAGCCTAATTTAAACAATTCATACTTCATTTTTAACTTAAAACATACCAAGATGCAATCGCAAAACATTTATTCCAAACACATGCAAGCACACTGATCTCTTTTGACTCCATTATTAAGGCACTGGTCTTTTTTGCTTCATATTTATATTGTGTATCAACCTTGTGCTTTCGTGTGTATCTTCGTATCTTGTCATCTTGATTGTTTATAGTTAAAGTATTCAAACTCCTAAATAACTGATTCAGTACAACATCATTACACTAAGAAATCATCCTTAGTAACTTAATAGGGTCTACCCCCCTTGGCTTCATTAGGAGTTGAGCCTAAACGGAGGAGTCAAGAACAAGGTGACAGCCTTGACTCGAGACTTGACCCCAAGGACACACCGAGTGGCTTGAATATTTCTGCCACGTGATCCAGGTGTGTGAAAAGGCGGCAACAATGATCATGAACAAGATTTCTGATGAAGTTCATATGTAGCTCAATGTGTTTGTTGCGTTGATGTAGAACTAGATCTTTGGAAAGCTTGATGACACTTTGCTTGTTGCAACAAAGTGGAGTAGGATGTCGCTGCTTAAATACAGACTCTGATAGGATCTATCAAAGACATAAAGCTTCCTGACTGGCATTAACTGCAGCTCGATATTTTGGTCATGCTGAAGAAAGAGAAAGAGCTTGTTGTTTCTTACAAACCTAAGTGATAGGTCCAGATCCCAGACTAAAAACATAACCTACAGTAGACTTTCAATCATCAGGATCCCGATCCAATCTGAATCAGTGAAACAAACCAACAAGGGTGTCCCCCCTGTACTGTAATGAATCCCAAACTAAATTGCACCTTGAATATATCAAAGTGTTCTTTTTGCTTCTTTCCAGTGACTTTCATGAGGTGTTTTCATATAACAACAAACATAACCAATGAAAAAGGAAAGGTCAGGACGAGAATGAGTCAAGTATAAGAGACTACCAACAAGCTGACAATATAAGGTGGCATCTACTTTAGGGGAAGTACAAGTGGCAGAAAGTTTGACTCTAAATTGGAAGGGAGAAGGGGCTGGTTTACAATCTTCCATGTGAAAGTGACGAAGAAGGTCACAATAATACTTAGACTAGGAAATAAACATTCCTTATTTGGTTTGCAAGACTTTGAGACCAAGAAAATAATGCAAATGTCCTAAGTCTGACATTTCAAAATTTTGCTTAAGACTGGATTTCACATGGGTTAAAAGCTTAGGGTCACTACCAGTAAGGATAAGATCATCAACATAAAGAACAATTATGATGATATGGTTTCCTACTTTCTTGGTATAGACATTGGGGCAGAATGGCATCTAGAAAAACCAGTGTCAAGGAGAAAGCTATCCATTTTGGCATACCAAGCTCTAGGAGTTTGCTTAGGGCCATATAAGGATTTCTTAAAGCGATAGATAAGGCTAGAGTTATTATGAACATATCCAGGAGGTTTTTCCATGTAAATTTCCTCCCATAAATCACCATGTCAGAATGCAGACCTGACATCCATTTGATGGACTTCCCAGTTATGTAAGGCTGCAAGGGAAAGAACAAGGCAGATGGAGTTCATTTTTGCGACAGGAGCAAAGTTTTCATTGTAGTCAATCCCTTCAACTTTGGAAAAACCTTTGGAAACTAACCTTTCCTTAAGTATTTCAACACTTCCATCTAATGCATACTTAGTTCTATAGAAACATTTACATCTAACAAGTTTTCGTCCTTTTGAAAGAGGTACAAGATCCCAAGTATCGTTCACCATTAAGGAACGATATTCTTCATCCATAGTTGTGTCCCAATTTGGATTTCTTGAAGCTTCTACAAAAGTTTATGGATCATGATTCTCGAAAACTTGAGCCAAAAGAGAAGAGGCTTGCTAAAACTGAGAACGTGTTCGACGTTTATCTCTAGGATCACCTGCAATATCACCAGCGGCTTCACATGTTGAACGGACCCATCAAGGAAGCAATGGTGATGGTGCAATTTTAGAAATATGAGCAGGAGGAGGTGGATTTTCATCCTCATTGTCATCATCAGAAACTGGATTTGGAAATCTATCAAGAAAGTTGGAAGTAGGAGAAGGCACAATCGCCGAAGCGAGCTCGTAAGCCAAAGATGGCACAACCGCCTAGTTAGGCTCACAAGCCAAGAGATTTTCATCAAACTTAACATCTCTTCTAATGATTACATCATTTGAATGTGGTTGAAGAAGTCTATAAAATTTTACATCTTTAGAATATCCAACAAATATGCACTTTTCACTTTTAGGCTGCAATGCTTTTCATTTTTCATCCGAAATGTGAGCCCATGCTTCACTACCAAACACACGAAAGTGACTTACATCTAGTGTAATTTTACTCCATGCTTCTTCCAGTGTTATACCTTGTAAATATTTAGTGGGGGTGCAATTAACTATGTAATTTGCACAATTTATGGCCTTAGCCAAAAATTGAAGACTTAGTCCCTTAGATTGGATCATACAATTAGCCATTTCTTTTAAAGTGTGGTTCTTTGGTTCAGCTACACCATTTTGTTGTGGTGTATATGGGATAGTGTGTTGTTGTTGGATTCCTTGTTTAGTGCAGAAAGTAGTGAAATTTTTGTTAACATATTCTCCTCCATTTTCAGATCTTAAATTAATGATTTGATGACCATATTGTTTTTCAACAATGACCTTGTAGGCCAAGAACATGTTAAATACTTCACTCTTAATTTTTAGGAAATAAACCCAAGTGTGTCTAGAGTAATCATCAATGAAAGTTAAGAAATATTTGAAACCAGAAAAAGGAAGTAGATAGAAGAGGAACACACAAGTCACTATGCACAAGCTCTAAGGGAACCGAGGCGTGCCAAGAGGCACGTTTGTCAAAATTGTCCTGATGATGTTTTCCGAGTACACAACCGAAACAAACACCATCCATGCAAGATACCATTAGAAGACTTGTCACCATATTTTATTTACATAGTTTTTGCAATGAGCGATGATTTAAGTGACCAAATATTTCATGCCAAATTTTGCTCAAGTTATCACTATGAGCAACAAAAATTGAAGGAAAAGGTGATGACCCAAAGTTGTTAAATTTGTACAACCTGGTAATATCATCAACAATTTTTATAGCTAGGACATGTTGAGGATCTTTAAAATCCCTGATTACAACTTGGTGAGGGGTAAACATTACAGTTTTACCTTCACCAGAATGAGTGATTTGATAGACTGACAACAAATTGCAGGAAATTCTTGGAACACATAGTACATCACTAAAATGACCATTTTCTATTGGAACTATTCCAGATCCTACAACACTTAGAGATCTATCATCACCAACAAATATTTGATTGGTGTTACATTCATGCATAGTAGAAAAGATGTCTTCATCCTTAGCCATATGATAAGATGCTCCAGAATCAATGAGCCATTCATTTTGAGTAGAAGAAGAAGATGTTGTATAAGAATAACCAGAAGCACAAAGTGCATGTCCCTGAGAGGTAGATTCTAAATATGACTCTAGTCTGATGTGGTGCTTCTTCATTGCTGCTTCCAAGGCTGCCATCTTCTTGAAACACTTAGATTCATCATGATTATCTTTCCCACAATAAGTGCAATGATGCTCAGTCTTCTTTCCTTTTCGCTTGGATCCTTTGTAATTTTTTAAAGAAGGAGTTGACTGAGAGGGTTTGGGACCCTTGTTTGGCTTATTATTACAAAATTTTTGTTTCTTGGGATGCTTGGACTTTTCTTTCTATTGGGACAATAAGGCTTTCCCAGATGTATCCGCATTGCTAATTATTCCAAGATGTATGAGCTTATCTTGTTCTCTGATCAAGGAATCACAAAATGATTCAAGACTAGGATCTTGATAGCTAGCTGCATTCAAGGATTCTTTCATGGAGTAAAATGTAGATACCAAAATAGAATATGCAGGTCCAAGTTTGGAAAGAATATGATAAATACATTGTTTGTCTTCTCTCTTAATCTTGCATTCTTCATATAAGAGTCTAAGAGTTTTGTACTTAGATAAATAATCTTGTATGCATGAAACATCACAAGGATTTAAAGAAATCAATTCATTTTCGAGTTGATGACCTCGAATTTCATTGTGTTGACCAAAAACAGATTCCAACTTTTCCCAAGCTTTATCAGGTTCATCAATTCCAGATATATGGAATTCACAAATAAGTAGAGATTGACATCACAATCAATCCATGAGATTCATCACATATATTTTCCCATTTTATTTTCTTGTAATCATCAGTGGGTTTTGTTTCTTTCCCTGAGGTAATTCTGAAAAGTCCCCTACTTCGTAGAACATCCTTCATACGAGATTTCCTTGGAAAATAGTTATAACTGGTAAGTAGAATATCACAAGGAGTGGCCATACTATAAAATAATGGCTGAAAAAATAGAAACAAACCATTTGGATGCAAAGATCTCAAAAAATCAGGCTGTTTTAAAAAAAAAACAGCGCTGAAAACTGATTCTGTATGATGAAGTTATAGTTGAACAAAGAAAAAGTTGAAGATGTCCCCAATAGTGATGTGGCAGATATAAAATTGACCAACAAAAAAAAGAACCCCCTATGAGAAATTTAAACCAGAAAGTGAGTAATTCGAACCATAGGAGAATCTAGGAGCGTTAGTGAGGTTCACAAATCAAATTTGGGTGCAAGATTCAATAAAAATCATCAAATTACAGATAAATTACACACAATGATAGATGGAAACAAGATAATTTTGGACTGTCTAACTATGAAAATGTTATTAATAGGTTTATAAATACAACATAAGATTTTTGAATGGCTTTGGAATCCAATTGTGAGCAAATAACCCAAAATTTCCAAATTGGCATCAAACCCCAATTCTGTTTGGCCCTGCAGATAAACAGAATATGTAGGGCCAATCTCATCCCAAATATTTTCAAATGGACATGAATTGATGAAGTGGCATGGATGATGTGTTGTGGGCCAATTATTATACCTTGGACAGTGTGGATGTGGAAAACTGGATGGTTTAGAGTCTCAATGCAACATTAATTGCACCAAGTCAAGCCAAATTTGGGCAAAATCCCAATATAGCGCTGCAAGTCAACTTGCCTATCCACATTCAATGAATGGGAGTGCACCAGCAATGATGGATGTGCATATGTGGCTGGTTGACTAGGCTGGATCACGCATGTGGGTCATAGAACCTCAACTTGACATGGCATATGTCCACCTAAGCACCCCTAGTCCACCTCATAGTGTATTAAAGCTTAAAAAGCAATAAAATTGAATAATTAGTGTAACTAAGGTACAAATAATGGATTACTATTCTAACACCCTCCCTTAATCCAAAAACTAAGTATGCTCACAAAATGATGAAGTCCTTGGCAACAATGGCTCAAGTCACCTCAAGTACATAATCAAAAATTACAATTTTTATTTGTCCATGTGAACCGAGGAAAGAAGGAAAACCTCATGGGAAAAAACTTCCCTCAAGAATGGACATGGAGCTGGACTTGAAATAATATAAGAGAAAATTACCATCCCTCACTTACCCCAAGAAAATATCTTAGGTAAGTGAAGGTCTTCTTAGTGAAATCCTTGGTAAAAATGTCAACAGTTTGTTCGGTGTGCTATCTCCTAAATAAATTAATTTTCAATAGGTCAAACTCAGACAATTTATTTTTCATAGTAGTGAATATTTTAGGGTATATTATGAAAGATGTTTGGGTGATTAACAAAATTGGAATGCCTGGTGTTCTGTTCTTCAAGAAAATTTGAAAGTTTAGCTTTTAGTGGCTTAGGCAAACTTTTCAACAGTTCATTAGCCATCGAAAATCCTAGCTTTCGATTTGGACTCAGGATTGCGTTAACCACTGAAATCCTGTTGACGTCGTTTTTATAAAATTTTGGAAAGGGAGCTTTTGGTGGATTAGGTGAACTTTTCAATAGTTCATTAGCCACCAAAAATCCCAGCTTTTGACAACCTAACAATTTGGTCCAAGAAGACATTAACCACTGAAAGCTCATTAACTACGTTTTTGGATAAATTTTGGAAAGGAAGCTTTTGGTGGCTTGGGTGAACGTGCCAACGGTTCATTAGCCACCGAAAATCCTAGCTTTCGACAGCTTGAAAATTAGACCCAAGATTCCCTTAACCGTTGAAAAGGAAAAAAGAGGAAAAACGGTTAGCTTATCCATCGAAATCAAACGTTGTCAGCATGAGGCACATCATGATCTAGCACTTAACCACTGAAAAGACTGGGGGACTGCAAAAAATCATAAGTTGGTGAATAAAAGGTCATTATTGATCTGAAGTGACTGATAGAGACCAAAACCCTATCCTTCCCTCTATCTGTGCCACTACTGTAGTTAAATCTCCACGAAGCATCAAGTTCTAGTTAAAAATGATTATTATGCTGGCTATCTCATGGTTATCACCAAAATTCACCATCATCTTACTCAAGTACCAATCGAGCAGTTAAACCCTCAAAATCACCACCATATCCCCAGTACACTCCACATTCTATGCATGCATCCTTACTACTCAAGTCCATCTCTGAAACCAACGCTAATATCCATTTACATAATTTGTATTTTTGTTTTTACAGGTACTAGAAGCACAATCCAAAGATGAAGACAGGAGGACCTGCTCTCAGACAGAATTTATGTGACATTATCTATCTTGAGTAACATCCAAAAGTATACCAATTATTCAGAGATGTAGGCTGTTACAGGTTCTGTGAGAAAATCCAGGGTTCACACCAGCAAGTTACAAAAGCATTTTCTCTTTCTTTTGATGGCACTAAGGCGTTGATAGGAAAAGAAGAGTTCTAAGTTGATGAAACCCTAATTGTAGAGGTATCATAACTCCCAAGAACTGGGTAGGAATGGTTCAAGACCACCATTACTAAGAATGTGGAATTTAGGTCATATTTAAAACTTGAACACAAATATATAGTATGGAAGAAAAGCATTCCATCCACCTCAATAGAGGAGAGGTGGCATCAATTATTGAAAGCAATCTTGGTTTACATAACCTGTGAAGGAAGGTATAATAGGGTGATGATATATCACTTCAAATTAATGAATCATTTTACAGGAAAGAGCCCTTTAAACCTACCTTTCTACCTCCACAAAATCCTAACCAAGATGGCACACCAGGTTAAGGCCCAACCCACTAAAATCGCAGGAAGGTTATCTCACCATGGCCTGATACAACTAATTGTTAAAGAACTGCTGTGAAGGAGGAACATAGCATGGGAATATTTTTTATTCTGGAATGAGTTTGAAATAGGCTTACAACTATAAAACAAATAAAAGTCCCCTTCAAAGAAATCCACCACCCCTAGGAGTGGAAAGAGGAAGAGGAGGGCTATCTCACCAGTGACAGTGGATTAGCCTTCTCCTACTTCTAAAACCAACCAAGTCAAAAGAAACCTGGAATTCAGTGCAAAGGGGAAGGAGGCCCCAACACAAAGTGGAAATATTCTTAACTTACCCTACTCAGACTCAGAAGAAGAAAGGGAGCAGGAAGTTGACCTAACAGAGCAGGCTACCACATAACCTGAGGGGTTTCCATCACCCACACCAAGAGAAGACCAGGGTGAACCAGTGGAGGAGGAGTCCTCTAGCAAACATAGGTCATAGAGATTCAACCAGTTGTTGAGGAAAGTATATGAACTAGAGGTCTTGGAAAGAGAGATAAAAAGAACTAATGCAGTATTAACCAAGAAAAACATTTAATTGAACAATTCCCTACTAGAAATGAAAGGTATGTATTTCCTGTTGCAAAAAATGAATCTGAGGTTTATGAAGGACAATACCAGGCTTTACAGGATGATTAGAATTTTGAGGTTGCAGATAAAGAATTCCAACTCAAACCCTAGCTTTCAATCTCACTTTGCACTAGAAACCCTAGCAGAAGTAGCAACAAGTTTTCAAGATCCCGAGGCAGCTCATGATGCTGCTGCTTTGACAAATCCTATGCAAATTGAAGAAATACCAGAAGGACAGAGGTAAAAGCTGTAAAAGGTTGATTTAAAGGCTAATAAAATTTTGCAAAAAACAGGGCTTTCGATGGCTTAGGTGAACTCAACAGCTATTCATTAGCCACCGAAAGTAGAGCTTTCGGTAGCTAACAGACCCAAGATTCTGCTTCCTTAACCATCGAAAGAAAAAAAGGGTGCAGAAAGATATTTTGACACATAAAACTAGTTTTGGCGGATACAACTACCTCAGGGATGAATTATAAAGATGAAAATTGATAAAAATCACCAGTGGAGGGGGTCTGTTCTAGTTTTGAGGGTGCGATCAAGGAGAAATGGGTCACAAACCCTACCTATTTTTGACCAACCGTGGCTTATCTATCAGATAACAAGTTACAACTCTACTTCAGTAATCACTACAGTGATCAAAGAGTTCAATGAGTGAACAAGTGTTAGAATTAGATAGAATAGTACTTAAATTAGGGTTTTTGACCTAATTTTGCAAAAAACATTTATTTTATCTATGTTTAGTAAATCAGATCCAACTTTTCAGGATCTGAAGATTTTTGTAAAGGCTATAAAGCCTAAGACTTATTTTGAAGCAAGGGTTCAACTTCAGAGACTTTTAGACCCTTATTGCTATCAAGCTTCTCATGTTATTCATCATTTAATATAAGCTCTTTTTCCATTATATGTTCAGGTTCCATCTCTTTTCTATTTTGTACTTGTGCTTGAATGTCTGATTCAAGTTTATTCTTTTATCTAATGCTAGATAGCTGTCATCCTATCTATGTGTTGATGAGTTGAATTGCAAGTATTTTTCCTTGTTATGATTAGCCATCCATGTATGATTGCTTTATATATGAATCTGCCAGCATAGTAAGTTCTCCATTTATTCACCTTATTATCAACCATCTGAACATTGGTGGTTAGAAGCCTTATATTTTGATTGAGTTTTATGCATGTCTTGAGTGTGTGAGGTCTTAGAGGTCATCTGACTTGATCCATTTAGAAAAACCATTAAAAAACATTTAAGTTACCAGGCATCCTCGAGCTACAACCTAGAGGAGTTTCCTGGAGTGATAACACGGTGGATGGGCAATACTGTAGTGAGATCACCCAGTCATGCACTAAGCCCCGAATGTAATGCATGTGTATGTCTATGTGCTTTGTCATATTTCTTTGTAATAGATCAGTAGATATCTTGATGGCACTTTGATTATCCACCCAAAAGTTGGTTGGAGAATCAATTGTGACACCAAACTCCCAGAGAATTCCCTGTAACCAAACACATTGTGTTGTAGCATTGACTGCTGCCCTGTATTTGGCCTCTGCTGATGAAAGTGAGATGGTGTGTTGTTTCTTACTTGAACAGAAAATGGGACCTTTAGAAAACATGAAGACAAAACTTGATGTTGACTTTCTGTCAATTGGATCATCGGCCCAATCTGAATCATAAATCTAGCTAGTTGAAGTGAGGAACTAGCTGTGTAGTGCACCCCGAATTTCTTAGTTCCCTGGACATACTGAAGAATCATTTTTGCATCCCTCCAATGGAGCTCATGTGTATGGTGCATATTTATTGCTACAACACTCACAACATAAGACAAATCAGGTCTTGTATGAGTGAGGTAGAGTAATTTTCCAACTAGTTTCCTGTAGAGTGTGATATCCACCATTGGGGAATTGCCAAATTCATACATTTTAATACCAGAAATAAAGGGATACTTGGATGCCTTACACTCAGCAATATTAAACTTCATCAGCAGGTCTGAAGCATACTGTGGCTGACTCAGCATGATTCCCTTACCATTTTGCTCAATTTCAAAGCCCAAAAATCGCCTTAGCAATCCTAGGTTTAACATAGCACATTCACTATGCAAAGAGTTCATAGTTTGGCCAATTGAATTGGTGCAACTAACTGTAATAAGAAGATCATAAAAATAAGGAACAATGACCTAAAAATTAACATCATTTTGTTGCAAATACACATTAGGGTCTGATTTGCATCTTGTGAAGCCAATTGAAAGCAAAAAGCATCCATTTTTGCATACCAAACCCTGGGGGCTTGCTTGAGTCCATACAGTGATTTTTTAAGCCTACATACCAATGAAGGATCCTCTTGGAAACCTTTAGGATGAAGCATATAGATCTCCTCCTGTAGCTCACCATGCAATAATGCACTCTTTCTATCCATGTGGTGAACTTCCCAACACTTACTAGTTGCTAGTGCAAGAACTAGTCTAATTGAGTCCATCTTTGCAACCGGTGCAAAGGTCTCTGTGTAACCAACTCCTTGGAATTGGGAATATCCCTTAGCCACTAATATAGCCTTATGTTTTAAATTAGAACCATCAGCAGCAAGTTTGGTCTGGAAGACCCATTTACATTGAACAACTTTCCTCTTGGGAGGAAGGAGAACCAATTCCCATGTATTGTTCTCTTGGAGGGACTGAAACTCATCTTCCATTGCTGACTTGCATCTTGGGTCTGTACAATCTTGCTGATATGTATGAGGATCAGAACTAATAATCATGTAACATTTCTCAGCAAGATCACTATCACTTGCAAAAGAAGCCTTACTAGTTTGTGATCTAATTTTCCTAGGCTCTTGGGGATTGCCTGCCAATTCCCCAGCTGCTTGCACAATTTTTTCAGCCCATTTAAGACTATATGGCGATTCATCTACAAAAATATCATATTTAGAAACATTTATATCAGAATTATCAAAAAAAAAAAGCATGTGTCATCACATACATCTTAGAATGGTTGAGGAGAGGAGCAATCCTTCGGTGCAAGTTCGAAATCAGGAATTGGCTCTTCTTCAAATTTGACACTTCTTTCAAAAAAGGTTTTGCCAATGGATGTGTCAAATAGGTTGTACCATTTTTTTTCCTCACCATATCCAACCATGAGACACTCCTTTCTTTTTGGTTGCAAGGATTTCCTTTTCTCTGAAGGATTCGCGGCCCATGCTTTTGTCCCGAATATCTTGAAATTTGAGACATCTGGTTTTTCACCAAAGCATGCCTCATAGGGTGTCATTACTTTCACTGATTTGTGGAAGGCTCTATTTTCAATGTGAGCAGAAAATATGATGGCTTCAGCCCATATCTTGGGATTAAGTTCCCTCACTTCTATCATGCAAGTTTCCATCTCTTTGAGAGATCTATTCTTCCTCTCTGCCACACCATTTTGTTGTGGTGTGTAGGGAGTTGAGTGTTGCATTTGGATGCCACTCCTCACAAAGTTGCTGTAGATTCTTATTCACATATTAATTTCCATTATCAGTCCTAAGTACACTGATCTTCTTCCCACTTTTATTCTCTACTAGTTCTTTCCAAACCTTGAGTTGCTCAAACACCTCATATTTCAATTTCAAAAAATACAACCAGCAAAATCGAGAGTAGTCATCAATGAGTGTAAGAACATACCTAGATCCACCATATGAGGGAGTGGGTAGTGGAACAATCAAATCATAATGCACCAACCCAAGTGGTTTTGTTTCTCTCCTTTCCTTCCCCTTCTCATAGCTTTGCTCAGGATGCTTCCCAATCACACATCCAATACATGCTCTAGTATATGGCTGAATTTATGGAAGGCCTTCCACTGTTCCTTCTTTGTGCAATGGTTGGAGATATCTGTAATTCATGTGGCCAAACCTCTCATGTCATAGTTTGGAAACCTCATTGGCATGTGATTGAAGTGCTTGATCATTGGAAGTAGGGAGGAAATTAGAGAATTTGTACATTCTCTCATGATGATCAGCATACCCAACTGCAACAACTTGGTCTGTTGAGATTTCAGAAATCTCTACAGAGTTAGGAGTAAAGATTACTCTCTTTGGCTCTCCCGTATGGGTCATCTGGTTGACTGACAGGAAATTTGCTGCAAGTTATAGTACATACAGTACATCACTAAAGAACCCATTGTCTAAATCAATTCTCCCAATCCCTTTGTTCTAGAGTTCAGAATCATCTCCCATTCGAACTGCTGGGCCAACATTCGAACTCATGGAGGAGAAGAATTATCTCCTGGATATCATATTCCTGGAAGCACCTAAATCAATTATAAAGGATGAGGAATTAGAAATACTTTCCGCAAATGCATGACATTTCTCCTTGCCTTCACTTGAACTGGAGTTTCATGATCTTTATTCCTTACGCTGTCAGGGACTGGAATGTTGTTCTTCTCCAGCAGCTGCGCCATGGTGTCTATGGTTTTTTTCATGCATGAGATCTATGGATGCCATCCCTTGTGGCAATAAGTGCATTTGTCCTTCTCTTTTCCTTTCTTCTCCTTTTCTTTGGGTGGATTCGTAGCTCCCTCACTGGATTTGGGTTTTTTCTTATTTCTTCTTGTCTGGCAACTTCGAATTCTTAGACTTGGGCTTGCCCTTTGCTAAATTCAAAACCCCCAGTGGTAGTGCTTGATGTTTGGTCTTTATGGAGCCCATTTGGATCAATTTTTATTGCTCTTGAGTGAGTGACTCCATGAATTTTGTCAGGCTTGGCATTTTCCAGTTTCGAAGGGTGAGTTTGCCCGAGTGAAATGTGCTCACAAAGACTGAGAACTCTGGCCCCAACTTTGAAAGTATAGACAATATCAGTTGATCTTCCTTCTTCAATCCCACATTGTTTTAACTACAATACAAGTGATTTGAACTTGGTGAAGAAGTCCTGGATTGTATCATAGTGTGCTGGGATCAAGCTTATCAGCTCATTCTCAAGTTGGTGACCATGTAGCTCATCAGTTTTTCCAAATAGAGACTCAAGCTTCTCCCAAACCTCTTTTAGTGACGTCAAACTGTCAAGGTGGAACAACAAATCTCTTGAGATTATTAGACATAACAAACCATATGATTCATCCAATTTGTTAAAATACTTGAATTTTTCTACAATAGATTTTGGTTCCACTTCAGTGCCCATGGTAACTCTGAAAAGCCCCTTGGCTCTCAATTAAATCACCATCTATGCCTTCCATTCAAAGAATTTGAAAGGTGTTAGCATGATGTGGGTAGCCTCCATTGATGCTTGCACTAATTGTGGTGAAATTGATAACTGGTTTACAAACAACAATTCGATTTTATTTGGAATTCACTAACAAAGCACCTCAAATCCACTAAGAATTTGGTCTGCAACTCGAAAATATTTAACCAGATCTGATACCATGTGAGAAATTCGAACCAACAAGTGAGTAATTCAAACCACATGAGAATATAGGAGCATTAGTGAGGTTCACAAATCAAATTTGGGTGCAAGATTCAGCAAAAACCATCAAATTACAGATAAATTACACACAATGATAATTGGAAACAAGATAATTTTGGACTGTCTAACTATGAAAATGTTATTAACAGGTTTATAAGTACATAATAAGATTTTTGAATGGCTTTGGAAGCCAATTGTGAGCAAATAACTCAAAATTGCCAAATTGGCATCAAACCCCCCTAGGTGGGCCAATATCATCCCAAATCTCTCCAAATGGTCATGAATTGCTGAAGTGGCATGGATGATGTGTTGTGGGTCAATTATTGCACCTTGGACAATTTGGTTCTAGAAAAATAGATGGTTTAGAGTCTCAATGCAACATTAATTGCACCAAATCAAGCCAAACTTGGGCAAAATCCCACTCTAGCGCTTCAAGTCAACTTGCCTATCCATATTCAATGAATGGGAGTGCACCATAAATGATGGTTGTGCTTATGTGGTTGGTTGACTAGGCTGGAGTACCCATTTTGGTCATAGAACCTCAACTTGACGTGGAATATGTCCACCTAAGCACCCCTAATCCACCTCATAGTGTATTAAAGCTTAAAAAGCAATAAAATTGACTAATTAGTGTAACTAAGGTACTAATTATGGATTACTATTATAACACCCCCTTCTTTCCAAGATGAACCTTTGATAATCACTTTACAACAAAGTTGCTTTAAGTGAATCACTTTTGTAAAATAAGTGATTTTCACTTTTACAATGATGTTACTTTTAAATAGTGAAAAAAAAGACTTAAGTGACTCACTTTTATTTAATTTTATTTTTAATTTAAGTGCGATGCACTTTTACAATAAAGCAACTTAAAATTAGAAATTCCATGCACTATTAAAAAAATAACTTAATAAGACTTGAACTCAAGACCTATTAAGGAATAAAGAAACTTTGAACCAAGTGAGCTAAGATTAAAAGGTACATAAAAGAAGGGAAGGAGGAAGGGATTTTTTTCCCTCTTCTCTCTCGATTTTCATGCTTGCTTCTTTTTCGGCAAATCACACCACAACCCGAAACAAAAAAAAAAATCACGCTTTTGGGGTTAGATCTTGTTAGCTTTCCTGGAAATTCTATGTTTTCTCTCTATTTCTAATTTGTTGTGATCGCACTAGGTGCACGGCAAAGAGCATACGCAATCGAGAAAACCCTTCCCCTTTCTGTTTCTAATTCACCGTGATCGCGCAAGGTGCATGAAAAAGAGAATACGCAGATAGGGAAGGCAACAATCTGAGACTAAAACAAAAAAATATCTACTAATAAAACTGATAAAAATATGAGATATTTAAAAAAAAATTAAAACAAAATCGTCACTATAACATTATACCTTTAGATATGGAGAAATCAATGTATCTGGAGCAAACAGAAATAGTTTTCGATGAAATGAAAACTATTTCCCAATGGAAACAGTGCTTTTGATGCAATGGAACAACTCCCACATCCTAGAAATGCACATAAAATACATAACAAGAAACCCTTTCAAAGTTTCGACAATACTAGTTCAAGATATAGATCACAGCCGGAAGCAACTTTTCATAAATGCTCTGATACCATGTTCGGGTACACAGGATGCTCCCAAAATATCAAACACCTAGAGTAGCCACTCACCCAAATAGATCACAGATCAACACATCGGTGTTTTGATGTGGTTAAAACCATCGAGAGGGAAACAGTCCACGGCCCCAGCCAAATAGCTACTTGGAGCAATTTATTATGCAAAATAAAGAAAGTTACAAATGAACTTCTCATAATCAATCAACTAGCCAAGGACCGTCCATGCTCTTTAAATAGAGATCATGGACCAATCGGGTGTTAATCCATGGATCAAGGGTAGGTATGATCTAAGAGAAGTTGAGCCGTCGGATCACTCTATGTCTAGAACATATCGTGACTGTCGGATTAAATATTTACAAATGCATACTAAAGAAACACACTTTACCTAACTGATATATTATACAAGTTGATCTTAACTAGCTCCTAAGTGTCTAAATGTCCTAACAAGTTACTATAGCTTGCGGGAATCCAAACCTAGCTATCACATGGTTGAATAAAAAGAGGGCGGCACTATTACCATCCTTTGCATATGTAGGCATTTCCTCAGTCTGTTTTGTGAAATAATCCATGGCTACGATGATGTAACCATGCCCCCTGATTGAGGTAGGATTATAATGCATAAAATCAATACCCCACTTGGAAAAAGGGCCAACTGCAATGACGGGGTGTAAAGGAGTAGGGTGGGTGATATTTTTTGGATAAAAGTGTTTACATGGTGTGTCAAATCCCGTCTCGCCTTATAGGAGAAACACGACCATAGGTCCACACATTTGATGAATGTGCATCCATCTCGAAGTTCAATCTATTCAACTCTGTGTAAATTCTCTAACTTCCCAATAGAAGAGAAATTGATTCTGTCAGTTCTCAATTCAATGATCTATGAAAAAAAATCTCAGAGGAGATCGAACGGCGGAGAAAATCGCAACGAAAATCGATCACGATCACCATCTATTCCGCATCTAGGAACATATCAATGACTGAGAAACAACCTGCAAGAATCAATGGTGTGGAGAGCTTGAGTCTGCGAAATCGGGGAAATATGGAAATTGCAGTCCCGCATCCTGCATTCCTGCATCCCACATCCCACATACAGAAAGGAGAGTCGCAGAAGGAAAAACTGTGGGGAACAGAGTTTACAGAAGGTCATTTTGGTGTCCCGCATCCCACAAGTTGTGGAAAAAAGAGCCGCAAAAGGAAATTCAACCTGTTAACAGAAGTCTTGGACAAATTTAATCATTCAGGCCATCACCAATCCGGCCATCTAAGAACCATAATGTAATTTAAAAAGTCATTGAAAGAAACATACATAGATGCATACAATTGCAATTATACAGTAGAAGTAATTCATCAATTCAACACATTAGGCATGCTCATCATATTTCATTAAGCAATTACAATTGCAGAGATTAACACAACGATACTTATCTTTGAAAGAAGTTTGTTCCACAACCAGCTACGTCATTGCAATATTCCACCCAACCATAGGCTAGTGCGGTCATCTATCTCTCAGCAGCACTACCACCCTAGAGCTGGGCATGATTCCCACAAGGAGTAAGGAACACTAGCATGCTCACACATAGCCAATAATACAACCAAACTCAGCCAAACCAACATAGTTGGGTTTATCAAGCTACAAACAAACAAGCCAATATACTGTTGGGTTTATCAATCTAATCATCCAAGCCAACATTCACATTAAGGACCATCCAAGCCAACTAACAGATGGGTTTATCAGGCTACAAAGGAGTTGGAAAACTTGAACTACTAAGCTAGTGAGCTCAACCACCGAGATATGGACACTTGCACTAGATCGGGCTTGGTGCCTAAAAAATCTAAACACCTAACACAAGGAAGCATTCCCTTCTCTACTGCACAGTCCCTCAGGCTATGCCTTCCATTCCTGTGCTATTCAAGGTGTGCAAAGAATAAAACCAACCCCTCTAGATCTATTTGTGAGGTTCCTTCCTACACTAGGTTTATCAAGCTAGTTCACACCCAATTCCACTCCAAACCATTTCAGACCAAGGAAAAATCTGCACACATAGGAACCCATAATGTCAACACAACAAAACAGGCTTCCAATCACTCTGTGACATAGGCGGCCATTGCACAACAACACCAAGGATACCACATATGAATAACTCAGAACAAAACATGGTTATGCAAGCAGGACGAACGCACAATGCGCATGAAGAGAATGGAATCGAGAATTATCATAATGGACCATGAAATTTCAGTGAGATCCATATGATGGACTGGGCATGTACAACAAGAAAAAAAACTGAAAAAACATGAAGGAAGGATGATCAAAACGTCCTCCGCTCCCCAAAATGTGAGGGAAGATGAAAATGTGAATGCATGAGGGAATGGGCATATGTTTTTGGGTGTTTCCTTTTGACACATGGATTTTTCCCAAAATGGTTCAAGGTCAAACATTACCCCCCCTTATCCTTAGGAAATCATGCCCACATCTCATTATTTGTTGCATTGACATAGCTGGTTGTGGGTTTTTAATTAAATTGCATATTTATATGATTTCCAAAATTATATACTATTCTTGACTTAGAACCATAAACCATAGGCATCAACCTTGATCACCTATACACAAAACATAAATCAATGGCAGGGCCTTGGCCTTGAGCTCCTTTCCATAATTCCATACAATATTTACATCATATATATTTAATGCAAATAGGGTCAAAACTGGAGTGTTACATTCCCCTCCCCCTTCAACAACACTGTCCATAGTGTTATACAAAATTGAACAAAAATTATACACTGGTACCGCCCTCAGGGATATGCAGAATTGAACAAAAATAGATGTGCCAATCGCATGGCATCCTCCAGCTCCCATGTAGCCTCTTCAGGGCCATAGTGCTCCCATTATACCTTTACCTTCCCTATGTCTCAGTTCCGGAGCATTGTGACCTTCCTGTCGAGGATGCGCATTGGTTTGATTTGGAATTCTCCCTTAGGTTCCACCTGAATCACATCCCAATTTATCACATGGTTAGGATTATGTACATATCTCTTAAGAAAAGAAACATGAAAAAAATTATGAGCCCTAATGGTAGTAGGAAATGCAAGTCTATATGCAACTAGCCCTATTCTTTCAAGCACTTCAAACGACCCATAGTATCTAGGTGATAGCTTGGCACAACTTCCAAGCTTCAAGGAACTCTTTTTTTCCCTCACTTTGAGGTAAACATGATCCCCAACACTGAAATCTCTATTCACCCTATGCTTATCTGCATAGATTTTATGTCTATCCTAGGCTGCTTTCAGATACTGCCTGATGTTTACAACTTCCTGCTCAATCTCCTTGAGAAATTTTGGACCAAGCACAACCCTGTTCACTGGATTATCCCAAGTCACTGGTGTCCTACACCTCCTACCATACAAAGCTTCATATGGACTCATCCCCAAGGATGCTTGTTTTCCATTGTTATAAGAAATCTCTACCAAGTGTAAATAATCTTCCCACTTGGTTGGTTTGTCCATCACATACATGTGAAGCATGCCTTCAAGCACCTAGTTAACTCTCTCTGTTTGCCCATTAGTATTAGGATGGTAGGAAGTGCTGAAATTCAACTTTGTCCCCAAATATTCAAACAATCTCTTCCAAAAATTGGAAGTGAACTTGACATCTCTATCGGAGACTATTTCCTTAGGTAATCCATGCACTTTGAAAATATCCTTCATGAATATCTTTGCAATGTCACCAGTCTTATGCGTAGACTTAACCGGTATAAAATGTGATTCCTTTGTCAACTTGTCCACCACAACCATGATGGAATCATGTTGTCTCCAAGCCATTGGAAATCCTATAATAAAATCCATGGAAATAACTTCCCATTTCCATTCTGGAACTGGAAAAGGCCGCAAAAAACCTCCTGGGTGTTGATGCTCAACTTTCACCTACTGACATTTCATGCACCTTGAAATATATTCAACCATATCCTTTTTCATTCTTGGACAAAAGTACTTCTTTCTAGCTGTAGCAATTGTCTTCTGATATCCTAGGTGTCTAGAATATGGAGCTTGATGGATCTCATCCATAACAACCCTCCTCAAATCTGTTACATTTGGAATATAAATTCTATTCTTATAAGTAAGGAGTCCATCTTCTTCTAAATTATATCCCTCATACTGTTGATGTATTTGTAACTTTAGAATGTATTCACTTGTATATATTATGTATTGTACTCCGATGTTTATTCCGGGAAGTATCTATAATGTAATTGAGTCATGTCATGCCTCGATGTTCCGATCAGGAGATTCAATAATGTAACAAGTCATGTAAAGTCATTGTGGGTAACCCTCCTATTTGTCAAGGGTTAAAGTCCCCATAGTTGTGGGGCCCTAGGGTTATTATACTATCCTAGAGAAGTCGACCCTAGGTGAGTCATTGCAAGTCAGGGGAATAGTCCCCACCCTTGTGTTAAGGATAACCTTCCTTGTTGGTCGGAGGAGGCAAAGTCCCCAGAAGTTGTGGGGCACTAGGGTTATTAGACATTCCTAGAGATGTCGGCTCTAGTAAGTAATTGTTAAGTGAGGCCGAAATGTTGGAGTGGGTTTCAAGTGAACGAAAGAATATAAATAGAGAGTGAGCCTCTTTATTTATCACACACACTCACTCATTGGGGCGCATGAGTGAGAGAGGAGAAGCTCTCTTAAGTGTGTGAGAGAGAAAAAGCTGTGGAGATCATCTTTTCTATTTTCAGATTTTACTACTACCATTGGTTCTCATTCTATCTCTGAGGAAGTTGGGGGGTTTTCTCCTTTATGGTTTCTCCAAGGAAAATTCTTTATGTCTCTTGTCTCTTGTGTTTATTGTTGTGCATTTTATTCTCTCAGTTAAGATCCTAAGATAATGCTAGCTGTTAGTTTTTCAACATTTAAGCTAGAATTATGTTAAGATCTTTTCACTGAGAGAATAACAAGCACAACAATCACATAAGCACATCACAAGAGACAAGAGA